>JAVLUX010000040.1:7091673-7396673 GCA_032164185.1 Moxostoma hubbsi
GATGAATAGTGGTGAAACTTTGCATGTTCTCAGTTCTGGGATAAAAGTGGTTGTGGTTTAGACACAATTTAGTTTACTTTGTCTTTTTTGAAACTTCTTATCTTTACAAGAAGGACTTGTTCCATAAATGCCCCCAGTTCTGTATTTTCAAAGACAATGTCTTAATAGTTTTGTTTCAATTCAGAAGATTTTAATGGGTGTGGTTGTGTTTTAAGGGCTCCTGACAGTAAGAATGAATTCATCCTCAATTAAAATTTATTTTGCTAAAATAAATTTACCAAACTGTACGTTGTGCCATCATTTTCTTTGTTCTTCGATCCTGCCTATTAAGCTTTTGTCAGACGTCTGCAGTTTTTACAATGACCTGAGACCAGTTGCTCTTGTCTAAATGCACACTTTTGTTATTCATAAGAAAGTATAGTATATTTTTCTATATCATAGCATATTTTATATTTCAAACATGGAAAAGTACTTGCATTGAATAGCCTGAACTTTGTGACCTAAGAGAGAGCATATGAGGTCATGAAAGGTGCTTATGCTGAAAGAAACACACTGGGCACTCATCCGTATCAGAAAACACAACCAAGTTAAATTCAAACACAGCCAATTGTCAGATTGACCTTAAGCCAGGTTTCCACCATTAAAAATAAATAAAAGGCTCTGTGAAATAATGGTGTCAAACGGTATCCATGACGACCAAAAAATAATGAAGGGGTGTACACATGAGGTAATGTCAGATAAGAAGCTGTATAAAAGATGAGGGTGTGGACCAAGAGAGTCAGATCTCATCTGACATCTGGGGTTTGTTGGTTTGCGCGATAAACTCTAACCTTTTACATCTGGAATCCCTGACTTTGAGAGATTTCTTACTGAGAGAGAAAAAGAGTCTTCAATATTCCACAACAACAGCTACAAAACTGATCTCAGCTCCGTGCCAAAAAGCAAGCAACAGGAGGTTTTACCATCTGTAGGGGTTTCCTGTGAGCCTACCTTGCTGGGTAGAGGAAAGCTGTTTCTCGTGCTGTTATCATGATGACACGGCAACCCTTGTATGTATCGCCATGGTTACTGTGGTTTAGCCTACAGTACCACCTACCACTGACACTAAAAACTGAAACAACTATCACTTAAGTTAATGGGTTTGTTTGTGAGTCTAAGAAAGTGTTTTTGCATAACTCGTTTGAGACTGTCTATACACGACCAGACAAAAGTTATGTTAAAAATGTTTTGATCTAAAGGCTTATGCATGAGCCTTTCCATAAATCTAAAAAATTGCATTTGCAAACAAATACAAATAGTGCCTACGTTTTCATTACTGTTAAACCAATTTAATCCAGTAACTCCTTCAAATATTGTTTTAAAAAGCATCTCCATGAAGCTGGTTGAGAGAATACCAAGAGTGTGCAGATCTGTCATCTAGACAAATGTTAGCTACTTTGAAGGAGCTAAAATCTAAACCAGTCTTGATATATTTGACATTTTTGGTCAATAAATAATTCCCAATCTTCTATTTGTAGAATTTTTAGGTATTTCATAAGTAGTTTTGATGACTATATTTCTCAAATGTTTAAAATGGTAATAGTCAAAAACTAGTGTGAAGTTTGACAAGACATGTCTGAAAGTCTGTTGACTTGTCTGAAAGTTCAAACTAGTTTTAAATGTTTTAAGTTTAATGGTTATACAGACATAAAGCCAGACCACTAACTAGATATCTAGAAAGATTAAAGATTAAAGACCTTTTGTGAGTTTGTTTACATTTGAATTTTTGAAAGTTGTGAGTTTGAAATCATGAGCATTCCGTTGGCCAATTCAAATAATTAATCAATGTAAGTCTATGGAATTTTTTCCACTTTTGATCAGTTAGAAAAGACATAGCACATCATTCCAGAACAGTCTAAAGGTCTGTGCCAAGTTAGATGAATGTAGCTTGAAAACTCTAGGAAGACTTTATTCATAATTTTGGTTCTTAGTCTACGGATTTTGAAAAAGGTCTGAACAAGATTTGTAGAATAACAAAATGTTTTCAAAAGGGAAATCTTTACAGTGTCATATTACAATGCTGTGAGGGGGAAGTGAAAGAGACTCATATCTGTACAGTTGGTTTCTAACCCCTCTGTTTCTCAGTCTCCAATTCATTTAATATTTGAGTGTGATCAGTTGCTGATTCTATCACTCTCATTGTACTGTGGGGAAAACAAATGGGAATCATCAAGTAACAGTTAACAAACACATTTTCAAGACACTTCTCATTATAGTGTGCCATTCGAGGTAAGAAAATAATCAATAATGCATTTATTTTCTTTAGTAATGACCAGTTATAATGCTTTATGACTCATTTCAAGAGATAAACTTGAAATGTGATAAGAAAACTCAACTTGGTTTCTTCTTGTACTGTTATATCTAACCATTTTACTTAATCTCTTTCTAACTCTCATTAGAACAATGAAAGGGCCAGAACTGGTTGACTCGAGGAGCCATTTTCGATTCATTGAGTCATGCATTGGCTTGATGGGTTGTTTTTTTATTAGCTATGCCATCTGGGCACCTCAGTGGTTGAATGACAGAGGTCTGTGGTCCTCTGGAAATGAGACCAGCATGGATGACAGCTGGACAGCCAAAGACATCACTAAAGGTGTGTGATATGTATGTGCTTTACACTACGTCAATATATGATTTTGAGCTTTAATCTTGAAAGGCATGTAAGGTGCTTTACAGGTGAAATATGAGTTATTATTATGTTTTTAGAGTAACATTCTAGGAACCTTTGAGCCTTTTGCATTGTTCTTGATTACTCACATCAAAATGGCCATTATAAAGATATGTAATAGTAATACTGTAAAACAACAACTTTACATCATGTTTGCATAACAGTAAGTGTGCTCCTGGTGTGAGTGTTTAGGTCTTTGGTAGTGTTGGTATTTTGGAAAGTGAATAATATAGCCACGAGTTTGTAGGGACTGAAAGATTTACAGGAATTGTTTGGCAGTTTTACAAGCTTTAACCTGTTGTCTTTGGACCAGTACAGACCAGAGATTTCAAATGGTTTGGTGTGAAAATCCCCTGTAATAACAGGGTTCCCGCAGATCCTTAAAAAGTCTTAAATTCAGTTTTCCAAATTTTAAGGCCATATCATATAGGCTTCCAATTTTAAAAACTATTGGCAGATTATTTGCCTGTCATTATATCAGCAAAATCCAATATTGGTCAACCTCACACACACACACACACACACACACACACACACACACACACACACACACACACACATATATATATATATGTATATGTGTGTGTGTGTGTATGTGGAAATCATATCTTAAGTATTTTAAACTTGCATATAACCTACCTTGTTTTACTGTTAAGCAATGTTAAGGCCCCTGCCTGTTTAAGTAAGGGTCTGTGATACATTATTTATTTTGTTCTTAAATTTGATATTAAAAACACTGAATAACGAGTGGAAATTCCATAACTTCTGACATTTCCACTATCATAATAACTCCAAATGTCAAATATGATCGAATGCTTCCCGTATGGTTATGTGTTGGGTTTCTGAGCTCAGGTGTACTGCTGTTGAACACGTTGAACCGACATTACATGAATATTTTATTAGTTTTAGCCTGTCTGGTATTCCCCATTGTTATTTTTCTTCCTCAGAAGAAGACATATGCAACTTAGAAGGATGATGCCATAAAAAATCAGTTCAATTTTAAGCTGTCACAATGACATGGTTGTAACAATGTAAAAAAAAAACAACTGAAACAGTAAATTAATGACTTTATGTTGGGCATTTTTAAAGGACTAGGTCAAAAATTTAAGATTACTCACCCTCTACTTTCTGTCTACCCTGTAACAAAGATTTTTGAAGGATATCTCAGCTCTGTAGGTCCATACAATGGAAGCAAATGATGACCATAAATGTAAAGCTCCAAAAAGCATATAAAGGCAGCATAATAATAATCAATAATACTCAGAAGCGATATGATAGGTGTGGTTGAGAAACATTTTAAAGTCCTTTCTTACTATAAATCTCCACTTTCACTTCCACATTAATTGTGCATATCACTACCTACTGGTCGGGGCTGGTCAAAGGTGGAGATTGCATGGACCATCAGAGCTAGGATATTATAATTTTTTTTCCTACGAAAATAAGTGCAAAACCAACATCTTTGCTCGAAGGGCAGTGTTTTTTTAAGACAGTATTTTAAGTAAAAATAAATAAACTGTTAAAATGCATCTTGAGACAGCTGCGTTCTGTACTAGATTGTGCTGGTTCTAGCTTTTTTAACGTTAGAACACATTCGGTCTGAACGGCCCCTTACTATGCTGAAAGTGAGGGAAATATATATATCGTTCATATACGATTTTTTAAAAATGTATATTATGCTTTCCTGGTTCTGGGTTGTTCTGTACAAAGTTTACAACAATACACTGTTTTGTTTAAACAGGTCTTAAGGCTGAGAGAGTGTTTGCATTGCTCGCTTTTCTCATGTCTGTGAGCTCTGGAGTGCTGTGCCTCATGTTCGCCCTCTGCTGGACATCTCAAACTGTGCGGTCCTACTCAAACACCCGCTCACTGCTCATGGCAGGCCAGGCCCTCGACCCCACCAGCCTGCTGCTCTACACTCTAGTGCCTACTGGTAATACTGTTATTTGTAGCTTTCCTCAGACTCAAACCAGCTTCTAGAGCAGTGGTTTCTACTAACATTGGACATCAACTGGTGGCCCAACATTGTACCAACATGCAATTCACACAAAACAATGACTTGAAAACACCTCCTGTAAGATTAACTTGTCTTTAATTACTCAAATTTCTATTTGTATTAAATTACTATACATATTATATACTATACATATATATATATGTGTATGTGTGTGTGTGTATGTGTGTAACTTTGAACTAAATTATATATATATATATATATATATATATATATATATATATATATATATATATATATATATATATATATATATTATAAATGAGTTCAAAGTCACACACACACACACACACACACACACACACACACACACACACACACACACACACACACACACACACACATATATTTAATTACAAAACAAAACTTTTATTTAAAAAAATAAAAATGCGCACCCCAGGGTGATACTTAAAGAAGTTGGTTGAAAATGTCAAGAGAACATTTCTGCAAAATCTAGGCAAATGTGGCCACTTTCAAGATGCTAAAATATAACATAGTATTGATTTATTTTGGATTTTTTTTTGTCACAACATAATTCTCATATTTCTATTATTCCATAGTTTTGATGACTTTAATATTATTCTAAAATGTGAGAAATAATAATAATAATAATAATAATAATAATAAAGAATGAATAAGTGACCCTAAACTTTTGAATGGTACTGTATATATACTGGTGCCAAAAGTTTGGAGTAATGTACAGATTTTGCTGTTTCGGAAGGAAATTGGTACTTTTATTCACCAAAGTGGCATTCAACTGATCACAAAGTATAGTCAGAACATTACTGATGTAAAAAACAGCACCATCACTATTTTAAAAAATAAATTTTTGATCAAATCTAGAGCCATTTCCAGCAGCAATCACTCCAACACCTTATCCTTGAGTAATCATGCTAAATTACTAATTAGGTTCTAGAAAATCACTTGACATTAAATAAAAGACAGTTGACAGCTATTTTGTTTGTTAAATGAAGCTTGACATTGACTTTGTGCTTGTTTTTGAGTTGCCACAGTATGCAATAGACTGGCATGTCTTAAGGACAATATTAGGTCAAAAATGTCAAAAAAGAAACAGCTTTCTCTAGAAACTCATCAGTCAATCATTGTTTTGAGGAATGAAGGCTATACAATGCTTGAAACTGCCAAACAAATTAAGATTTCATTTAAAGGTGTACACTACAGTCTTTAAAGACAAAGAACAACTGGCTCTAACAAGGACAGAAAGAGATGTTGAAGGCCAGATGTGCAACTAAACAATAATAGAATAATAGATATAAATAATAATAATAATAATAATAATAGAAATAGATGCCTCACATGTCCTCAGTTTCATGTACAACAGTAAAGAGAAGACTAAAGGCCTTATGGGAAGAATTGCAAAGAAAAACCACTTCTGAAACAGAAAAACAAAAAGAAAATGTTAGAGTGGGCAAAGAAACAGACATTGGACAACAGATAATTGGAAAAGAGTGTTACGGATCTTCACCCCACTGAGCTTTTGTGGGATCAGCTACAGGAAGTGTGGGGTGAATTGTCACCAGATTATCTTCTTGGGCTTAAAAGAAAAAATGTCAAGCGGTGTAACCATCTGGAGACTATTTTATTATTATTATATTTTATTAAATGTTTTAAATAATAAGCAGTAAAACAATTTTGTTTTAAAATATTTCTAATATTTAAAAAACTTTTGTCCACCAAATCAAAGTCAGGTGGTGTCACCAACATGTAGGTTGCCATTTTGTTGTCATATGACCAAACCAAAACCCCCTTTAGACCATCAAGACTGTGTGTGAAATGTAAAAATATTTTTAAAAATTAGAATTTTTGATAAAAAGTCCTATTTTGTTCAGGTCATATAACCCTGTGAAATCTGACATCAACAACATAATATGTGGGAAGTTTTTTTTTTTTTTTTTTTTAAAGTTGATAACGACTGTCCTATTGTTTTGATGTAAAATTCACATTTTCCTTAGATCCCTATTTTTGACTCTTTTGTCATGTTCTCCCTCTACACAGGATTCTTCTTCTTTCTCAGCTGGGCTCTTTTCACCCACCAACATATTGGCGAGATCAGGGATGACCTCACTCGACTAGGCTCGTCCTATTGGCTGGGAGTCGTTGGCTGGGCATTGCTACTGGCTGTGTTGCCTGTGGTCTTCCTAACAGAGAAATTAGTGGTGCCAGACATCCTCCCGGACCTAATAAAGTCTGCCAACATGTGGTGGAAGGTCCCAGAGGTTGCGTACGCAAGATCGTTTAGTGAGGGTTGCCAGCGTTCGCAGCACAAGTCTCCCCCTGACTTCAGGAGGTTTATGTCTGTGACCTGAATTTGAGAAAAGAAACTGCAAGGAAAAGCACGAGAAGATATAAGTGGCCTCTCTCTGGTCACTCCAAAGCTGGTCTCTCCCTGCTGAATGTAAGGAGCAAATGCCAACAGGTGGTCAGAGACTCATTCCCAGTTTGAGAAAACCTACAGAGCTCTACAGGGTTATATTCAGGTTCTGTGCTGGCTTTCGACAGTGGTTCTCAGTTTCGGTGAGAACACTCCAAAAAGGTGGTTTTTGCACTTCTGAAACTATGGGAGCTCTGAGTGTGAAACAATGCTAAAATGATGGTCACAATTGAACCGCTTAACAATTCATGTATGAGGGATGTGTCACTCTCATGTGATGATACAGAATTAAAACACTATACTTTATTGTGTCTGTGCAATCTCATTTAGGTGTTATAGTAGATTCTATCATTTTATTTGTCTTTTTCTTGCATACACTGCCCTATACTGGTAGTGTTAAAGAGCATCCTGTTCTTTTAAACCTGCAGCAAAACCGTCAAATAAGCTTAAAATTGTGCACTTGCAAGTGACAGTGTTTTGATTATAATTGCTATTTGTTTTTACAGTTTCCAATAAATGGAAAGATAGTATTCCTATTGAATCAGAATAATCATATTTAGTTTCTAGTATCATATTGCCTATGTTGTTTATCTGTTAACATGACAACACAGCATCCCGTGTGATATGTTAAGTATAATGATGCCTGTTATGTAATGAAGCAGTTATTCTTTAGGTCACCAATTTACTAATTTCGTCCCTTAAAAGTTGCCCTCCTATGCTTCTCTTGACAATATCTAAATAACAGTATCTTTGACACCTCAGTAGTAACCACAATGTCAATCCACAGATCACATTTATACAGATGATTATATTTAAAGGAATAGTTCACCCCAAAATGAACTTTTACTCAACCTCATTCCATCCCATGTATGTGTATGACTTTCTTCTGCTAAACACAAATAATGAATTTTGAAGAATATCTCAGCTCTGTAGGTCCACATGAAGCAAGTCAACAAGCTCCAAAACTTTGAAGCTCAAAAAGCACATCAAGGTAGCATAAAAGTTAATCATATGACTCCAGTGGTTAAATCCATGTGTTTATAAGCGATATGATATGTGTGGGTGAGAAACAGATCAATATTACTATAAATACTTTCAAACATCCCTCCTAAGCGCTCTTCTCTCTAAAGAGTTCTTCTTATTTTGTTTTTGGCGATTCGTATTCATATTAAATATTGATCTGTTGCTTCAGAAGACATGGATTTAACCACTTATGGGGTCTTATGGATTACTTTTATGCTGCTTTGATGTGCTTTTTGGAGCTTCAAATTCTGGCCACCGTTCACTTGCATTGTATTGACCTACAGAGCTGAGATATTCTTCTAAAAATCTTCATTTGTGTTCTGCTGAAGAAAGCATCTGGGATGGTATGAGTAAGTTATGAGATCATTTTAATTTCCTTAAATGTAATAGTTCACCCCAAAATTAATGTCATTAATTACAGTACTTGTCATCATTTCTTCCATGGAAAAGTAGATATTTAGCAGAAAGTCCTTGCTGCTAATTTCCGTAGAATGTAAGTAAATGGGAAGGGAGCTGTCGAGGTCCAGAAATGACAAATAACACAGCATAGAAGTATCATAAAACTCTTCTGAAGCTATACAAGGAATTTGTGTGAGGAATTTTTTAGTTGTTATTCACTAAAAATCTACCACTCCACCATAGCGCTTAAATGTCATTCATGTTTATGTACATTCAAATATGGTGCCTCAAAACGAATCATGCCAGATTTGATGTCAATGATGAAATACCCAAGAACCAATGATGTTTGATGTTGACAGCTCCCATCCCATGGATAAGAGCAGAATGATCATTGTACTTTCTTTTTCCACAGTAGGAAAAAAGCAAGGTTTGGAATGATACTATATCAACATCCTAGAGACTAAGGTTTTGCCTCTTGTTGTCTGTAATTATATTCTTCATTTACACAAAATGAGAGCAAGAGAGGTTTCTGAACCCACATTGTTTACATTATCATGCCACCCAGGTCTTGATAAATGAATTGGCTTTGTTAATTGTGCATTAATCAGGTGTGGGTCTAATTAAAAGGCAGTTCCATCCTTTTAGCATTGCCTAATGAGTTTGTTATTAAATCCAGATTGTTTTTTAATTTACTATCAGGAAAGCACTTAACAAACAACTTAAGTGTCCTTGAAGGTTGTGATAGCATGGAGCTATAGAGAGTTCACTGGTTGACGTCTGCACCTTCCCTGAAGAGAGTATGAAAGCCACTCTATATGAGATGTGTGTGTGTGTGTTTGTCCTGGATGTAAGCAGGTCACTTAAAGTATCATTTGAGGAGCATTTTTCAGTGCAACACAGCTCTCGGAGGAACTCTGCTGCCCACACAGTGCTGACATGCAGGTGTGCACCTTTTAGTTTAATTTAAAGGGTTAGTTCACCTGAACACAAATAACAATAACAATATTTCAGCTCTATAGGTCTATTCAATGTAACCGAATGGTGGCCAGGCCTTTGGAGGTCCAAAAAGCAGATTAAGTTTCAGCATAAACGTAATCCATCAAACTCCAGTGTTTAAATCAATGTCTTCTGAAATTATCCAGTTGGGTTTGGATGAGAACAGACCAAAATGTAGCACCTTTTCCACTGTACATCTTGACAGCTCTCTCCTTGGCCATCATGATTTCAAGCTCAATTACACATCTTCCTATAGCGCCATCTAGCGCTCTGCACATGCGTCAATCACTAGGAAGTGTAATCAAGCTTGAAATCATGATTGTGCCTAGACCTGCAATGCTAAGATGTACAGTAAAAAAGGAGTTATATTTTGATCTTTTGTCACTCAAAACCAACAGGATCTATTCAAAAGGCATTGATTAATCCACTAGAGTTTTATGCATTACCATAAGTGTTACTGATTCAAAGGTTTCTTCACCATTCACTTGCATTGTGAGGACCTACTAACCTATTTTTTTAAATCTTTGTATATGTATATATTGTGTATTTCTTTGTATATATTCTGCAGAAGAAAGAGAGTCATACACATCTAAGATAGCATGAGGGTGTGTAAATAAGAGAATTTTTGTTTGAACAAACCCTTTAAGCTTGTTTGTGTACAGGCTAGGATCTCTTTTTTTCATAGTACACCCAAAAATGAAAATTCGGTCATAATTTATGGTTGGGGTTAATTAGGTATACATACATACATTATAGAATTAGGGTATAGGGTCAGGGTTTGGTAAGGTATATTTTCTTCTGTGGAACACAAAAGAAGATAGTTAGCCAAATGTTAGGGGCTGACAGCCTAAGTCACAATTACATCTTATTGAAAAGGAGGATTGATAGAATCTTTTATCCTGTCCTGCAACGCCCGCTTCATACAACCGCGGAGACATAGCGCGTGTGGAGGTTCACTCTATTCTCCGCGGCATCCATGCACAACTCACCATGCGCCCCACCAAGTGTGAGAACCACAATATAGTGACCACGAGGAGGTTACCGCATGTGACTCTACCCTCCCTAGCAACCGGGCCAATTTGTTTGCTTAGGAGACCTGGCTTGAGTCACACAGCATGTCCTGGATTGGAACTTACGACTCCAGGGGTGTTAGTCAGCGTCTTTACTTGCTGAGCTACCCAGGCCGCCTGTTTTTATGTTTTTTAAAGGGTTGTGTTTTGGACACTTTACAATGTCCAAAAAGCAGATTAAGTCAGCATAAACATAAACACACTTTACAGTGTCCAAAACAGCTAAACATCAGCTTGGCCAGGCTGGGAGGCCGGCTAAATCCATCTTAAACCATCGAAGACCAGCAAACCACACTAACTTTGCTTAAGCTGTCTTTTGCAGCAGGGTTAACACATCATATAAGACAACACACTAATTATAATAACGCATTTTATCAAAGATTAAAAGTATGCAAATTGGGACAAAGCAATATGGTTTTACAGTAGTAACAATAAATCTAGTCAGGTACATGGGCTCCTGAAATGTAGTAACTATGGTTACCATGGCAAATTTTTGTAAGGGAAATTAAGCTCTGAGCAGGAGTGAGACTGTTGGCATGTTGAAATGGATCAGAATATTCTTTCTAATGCTCTAAATATACCCACACAAAAGTAAATGTTGAAAATATTTCTGACTTCTCTCTCTGTCTTCCAACCCAAACCACGCTCAGTAATTGGTTGGTGATGGCGGCCACTTTAATGGCGCTGTGCCAATGGGATTGATTGGCAGCAAAGTCACGCCCACATGCTCAGCATGTGTTGTTATGTGCGGCCCAGCCCTGGCCACACTTCATGTCAATTAAAGCCCAATTAGGGTGCCATGTTCTGCTAATTATGGCATGCTTCATATTCCCAGAATAAAGTGAGCGTGTGTTTACTGAGATAAATAAAGACACGGGCTGCCAAGGCGAGCCGACCTTAATCAGATTTTCAGAGCTTTCTCTGTGTAATGTGTGCGTGTTTGTGTTTATAAAGTTTATATTCTCCCCACTGTGGTAGAAACAGAGGGTGTAATTACACGATTTGGCCATTTGGTGGTAGTGTTGTAACGTGACTTGTGAAAAAGGGCGCCAATTCCCTGTCTGATTTTCTTCTTATTTGACAAATAATGAAACCAGGTACAGCTGCTTCATGCAGGGAGGTTATTTGCGTGTTTTTGTGTGTGTGTGTGTGTGTGTGTGTGTGTGCGAGGGTTAGGTTTAGGGTTAGGGGATATAAATTATCGTTAGATCTGTATAAATTGCATGAAAGTCTACGGAGGGTCCCCACAATGATATAAAAACAATGTGTGTGTGTGTGTGTGTGTGAGAGAGAGAGAGAGAGAAAGAGAGAGAGAGAGAGAGAGTTAAGTATGTCTACATAGGTGGACTGCTTTATCTGTTCAGGTATGTAAGCACATTTTTATGAAATGTTGTGTTGTATTCAGTATTCCATTTAACAAATAATACAGAAGAGGCAGATGGATGGTTTAAGGTAAATTAATAGAAAAATAGAGCATTTGAGAGATGGGAAAAGAGAAAACCAGAGATAAAAGAGGAGATGAGTGTAAAAAAGGGTTAAATTTGACTTTACCTGTCTCTCTGGCACGTCCTCGTTCCACCACATAGATTGACTTTGTTCCAAGTAAGATTCACTTATCACTCCACAAAAATTCTCTGTGGTTCCTTGGCAACAGATTATGTGTGATATAATTCCCCCAATAATGAAAATCACCCTCATGTCGTTCCAGACCCATATGACTTGTTTCTTCTATGGAACAGATAAATATATTTCCATTCACTTTCATTGTGTATTTTTTCTATAGAGTGAAGTGAGTTTAATTTTTGTTTGAGCTATCCCTTTAAAACTATATTTGCACTTGGTGTCACAGCTAATGGTTAATCTTTTCTAGTCTTAAGCTGTGTCCCAAATGACGCACTATCCACAATGTACTTATAATATACACTATGCACTCAGCCATGTAGTGTTTGAATTTTAAAAGCATAGTATCACCCAAATGGAACACTTAATGGTTGTTTGCTGCACAAGCACTGCTTTAGCACATTAAACACAAGCACTAGCTTTAGCACATTAGCCAACCTCAGTCAGAGACTATATGAGAGACGGGCCACTTCTATTAAAATTAATGGTTGGAATGCCCAATGGTCAACGGATGTAGAAAGGAAATCCCGCCTTACAGTTAAAAATGCCAGTCACCTTTTAGAGACAGACATCGCCTTTCAATCAAATCGAGAACGCATGTGAGCATTAGCTATACAAGCCGTAAAAAGTTTGTTTTGAAGTGTTATCTGAAGTGAGAAAGCACAATTTATGATACCAGTGAAGTCAGATTTTACTGCTGATTTGAAATATTTTCTTTGATCTTAATCTTGTCTAACCATTTTGGAGATCTCGGTCTTTCCCCATTCAAGTAGATAGGAGCTGCACTAGCATGCCACTTGTTTACATAGAAATATAGCTGCCAGGGTGTGTTCCAAAGATGGCAGCCGAGTGACCTGACTTGTTGAAAAGATTTCACTTCAGTTCAATACTTCTATCGCAAATAATGGACCATATTCACACAACATGGGTTGATGGGAATGCTTGCATTTTATACTGTACTGTTTTCACAAAAGTTCCAGCTAGTTGCTACATTCTCCATTTTTTACAATTGTTTTGTCAAACCGAGAGTGTTGAATGCATGAAGTATCCAACATTACACACTCCGTTTTGACAGTTGAAGAGGTGCATCGTCTGGGTACTCATAGTACACTTCTTTTTGTTGCATTTTCAGTGTTAAAATACTACTCCCACTACTTGCACAATAAAATGCCATAGAATAGTTCAGAGGTGTGGGGTTTGGGATCACCCTTTAGACTTGAGATGAATCTATGCCTGTGAGGTTAGCCCCTTCATTGGTCATTTTTATGGCTAGTCTTATGTAATATGTCAGACTGATCATCTACAGCACTAACAGCTGATATTGATCATACTCATTTCTTTTTAGGACACCAGAGCTTAATTATCTGTAAGGGGGAACCAGAGGAAGTGCTCTGTGCTTGAGCTGGGAATAATCCACCAACAAAGCTTAATCTTGATCTGTAACAGTCCTCAATCTGTCACCTGGATTCTGTATCATTTGTTATGTGGTTTAAGGAAGGTGTCCTTGCTCACACTGCTATGGGATCACTTGTGTGGTTTAAGTTAGCTGGAGTTAGCGGTAATGCTATTACAGAATATGGCCTGCTTACAAATGCTATATAGCAATTTTTTTACAATTGTGTACATGATTATAACTCTACTTGTTCATTTCTGAAGAAATGCAAAATGTACTGCTATAGTAATAGTGAGAATAGTTTGCCTTAGCTATCACCACTAATTGCCGTTTGAAAGTATTTTTAACATCAAATACCATGCTTTTGAACCGGTGAGTTCGCAATAGGCTAGAGGTGCTGCATCTAAGACGTTTTCACTTCAGAGATTCTGATGAAGGGTTTGTGTTAAAATGAGTCTACTGACAACTAAGGGATCTAAATCAGTTTCCTGGTATGTATTTTCAGTGCCGGCTGTATTTTCTTTTATGAGCTTTTTGATTGGAACAAAGCATCCTTATACAACAGAAAAAGCTCCTGAAATTTTGAACTTTGACAATAAATTGAGAAGATCCACACTTCACCTTTAAGCAATCTTTAGTAAAGAAAAATCATAAAACTCTCTGAGATTAAGGTACATCTTTCAAAAACTTTTCTTATAAATGAATCATAACATTTCTTTGATTGGGGGTCCATATTTCGAAACACCTTATTGCTTTGTGGCGAAAGTGACTAACACCTTATATCAAGGTGTGCATAAATATTAGGCAGCTTCCTTACCTCAGGTACAATGGGCCAAAAAAGAGATTTAACTGATGCTGAAAAGTCATACATTGTAAAATGCCTTTCAGACGGATACAACACTTGTGAAATAGCTAAACTATTGAGGTGTGACCACCGGACAATCAAACATTTTGCATGGAGAAGGAAAGGCGCAAATGAACAAGACTTGCTGAGTGTCCAGAAGTACAACATGCCAAGTGCTCAGAGACATGGCCAAGGTCAAGAAGGCTGAAACACGACAACCATTGAATATATTCACAAAATGAAGCATCAAGATTGAGCAAAGAAATACATGAAGACAGATTTTTCAACGGTTTTATGGACCGATGAAATGAGATTCTTGATGGACCAGATGAATGGGCCCGTGGCTGGATCACTAATGGACACAGGGCACCACTTCAAGTCAGGTGCCAGCAAGGTTGAGGACGGGTACTGGTATGAGCTGCTATCATTAAGGATGAGGTAGTTGGACCTTTTCGAGTTGAAGATGGACCGAAACTTAACTCTCCTACTGCCAATTTCTGGAAAGTACTTTCTTCAAGCAGTGGTACAGGAAGAAGTCCTCAGCATTCAAGAAGTCCATGATCTTTATGCAGAACAAAGTACTCCACTGCTTGGCTAGCCAGCAAGGGCCTTAAAAATGCCCAGATAATGACTTGGCCCCCTTCCTCACCTGACTTAAATCCTACTGAGAATTTGTGGGCCCTACTCAAACATGAGATTTACAGTGAGGTAAGACAATACACCTCTTTGAACAAAATTTGGGAGGCTGTGGTTGCTGCTTCAGCGAAATTTGATCTTGAACAGATCATGAAACTGACAGACTCCATGGATGGAAGGCTCGTGGCAGTTATTGAAATGAAGGGTGGCTATATTGGTCACTGAATATTTTTGAAAAGCCAAAATATGATTACTGCCAGCCCTGTTCAATCAAATCAACACCTAAATATAAATTTTCAGCAACATGAAGTTGGCTAAAAGGCATCACCCAGTAGCACACTATCCCAAGGTCGAAAGAAATTCCAGAAATTATGAGAAAAAAGGTGATTGAAATACATCTGTCAGGGAAAGATTACAAAGCTATTTCAAAGGCTCTGGGACTCCAAAGAACCACAGTGAGAGCCATTATCTTCAAATGGAGAAAACTTGGCACAGTAGTGAACCTTCCCAGAAGTGGCCAACCTTCCAAAATTCCTCCAAGAGCACAGCAACGACTCATCCAGGAAGTAAAAAAAAAAGCCAAGGACAACATCCAAGGAACTGCAGGCCTCTTTCGCATCAATAAAGGTCACTGTTCATGACTCCACTATCTGAAAGACACAAGCCAAATATACCATGAATGGTAGAGTGGTGAGTCGAAAACCACTGCTAACCCAGAAGAACATTAAGGCTCATCTGAAATTTCCCAAAACACACCTTGATGATCCTCAAACCTTTTGGGAGAATGTTCTGTGGACTGATAAGTTGAAAGTGTAACTGTTTGGAAGACAGGTGTTCCTTTACATCTGGTGTAAATCAAACACAAGATTCCACAAAAAGAACATTGTACCTACGGTCAAGCATGGTGGTGGTAGTGTGATGGTGTGGGGATGCTTTGCTTCATCAAGGCCTGGGCGACTTGCAATAATTGAGGGAAACATGAATTCTGCTCTCCACCAGAAAATCCTAAAGGAGAACTTCCAATCATCAGTCTGTGAGTTGAAGCTCAAGCTCAGCTGGATTATGCAGCAAAACAATGATCCAAAGCATAGGAGTATGTTCACCTCTGAATGGCTCATAGAAGCAAAATGATAGTTTTGGAGTGGCCTAGTCAAATCCTTGAACCCGATTGAGATGTTGTGGCAGGAGCTTAAACAGGCAGTTCATGCTCGAAAACCCTCCAGTGTGGCTGAACTAAAGCAGTTCTGTAAAGAAGAGTGGGCCAAAATTCCACCACAGCACTGTGAAAGACTGATCTCCATTTATAGGAAGTGTTTGGTTGCAGTTTTTGCTGCTAAAGGTGGCAAAACCAGCTATTAAGTTTAAGGGGGCAGTTAGTTTTTCACATTGGTGATATGGGTGTTGGCTAACTTCTTTTGCTTTAATACAAAAAAAAATATATATATTTGAAAACTGTATTTTGTATTGACTCAGGTTGCCTTTGTTTTATGTTATATCTCGTTTGAAGATCTAAAAATAATTTGTCTGAAAAATACACAAAAACAGAAGAAATCAAGTTGGGGGCAAATACTTTTACACAGCACTGTAAATTCCCCTGAGAAAGACAAAACTCAATTTTTCTTTGTTAAACATTCAGGTTTGAGGTTCAATTAACATTTTGGATTAACTGAGAGCATTGTGTTTGTTCAACATAAAATTAATTCTGAGGAATACAATTTGCCTAATAATTTGGCATGCAGTATATATATATATATATATATATATATATATATATATATTAGAATAGGGTATGTTTTTCTTTACATCTGTAATAAATTTATGATGTAAACAAATCATAACATATCTAAGCTTGGGGTCTATTTTATGTAATTTTAAGGAAAATGGAAAAGAGATTAGAGTGCACCTTTAATAAACTTCAAATCGTAAAATATTTATAAGATCTGGGTTTATCTTTCATAACACACAGTATAAGTTCTTTCATAAACAAATAAAACATTTCTTGATTAGGGCAAATGTTTCTTTACATCTTTCAAAAACAAATTGTAACTTACTTCGATTGAGGTATTTCGGAACATCTTTTGCGACATCTTTCACAAACAAGATTAGACTACATGCTTTAATTATATCTTTCATAAACCTCTTTTGTTAAGAAATCATTTCATTCTAAGATTGGGATCTACCTTTGTAAAAATTTTCCGTAAGCAAATCGTAAAGTCCTTCTTTGGTAATATATCGTAAACATTGTTTTAAAATGACTGGGAGTCATAACATCATAACATCCTACGGATACATTTCCTAAACATTCATATTTTTTTAAACTGGGGTTCATAATTTGCTACATCTTTCAAAAACATTTGACTTAAATCGCAGGTCATCCCTGCCTTCCTGAATCTGGGAGGGGACAGGGGGAGGGAAACAACAATAATTAAAAACACAGGGGGTACCCCCTTTAACAGTGCAGTATCCCCTAAAAACCAAAGTAAAATTTAAAAGAAAGGGAAAGGCCAGCGTGTAGCAGCAATGGGAGAGAAAGAGAGAAAAAAAAAGAAAAACACTTACTCGCCGGTTCTCTGATACGCTGTAGCTTGGCCCCCGGCCACTCCTCCACCCTCTAGCGGACGACAGCCGCAACTCCCTGGGTGGATTGGAGGCAGTCCTCTGGCCCCTGGCAGACGGAATGCCCTGCTGTGTTTTTGGTGGAAGGTAGGGGTCACCCCCCGCCCCTGGCAGCGGTAACCACTCCAGGTGGTTGGTTGGGAGACCCTCCTTCCCTCACGGTCAGTGGCCGTTCCTCCATATCCAGGCGGCCGGTCTCCTCTGTCCTTTGGCGGATGGCTGTGGCTGCTCCTTTCGGGTGGATGGTAGCGGCGAGAACTCCACTACAGCGCATCCCTCCTCTCTCCCAGGTTTCGGCACCACTGTAAAAGGTAAAGGGAAAGGAAGAGGCGAGAACCGGCTTGATGATATACATAATATTTTAGTTTTGTAAAATAATAAATAATAATATTTTTTAATAACCAAAAAAGACAAAACACACAAAGGTGTCTCTCTCTCTCTCACACTGCCATCCTCGGTCGGCCTTTATCCATCTCGGAGGCTTGATTAGCCTGATTAGGGGCCAGGTGTGCAGCATTATGACCTGGCACCGCCCTCCGCCCTGCCACACTAGAGTTTATAATTTGTAAACATTTTACATTAAAAAAAATCATAGACATTCCTTTCTGAGATTGGGTTGAGTCCAACTTCCACTTCTGTTTATCTAGCAAATCATTGTCCAGAAAGTCTTAACATTTTCCTGTGTAGTTTCAGCAGGTGTGAAAAACGTTTGTGTACTTAGATGTGCTTTTTGATTCATCCACAAGAATATGGATGCCTGTTTGTACAAAGATGAATGATAAATCACGGCAATCTATGTCACTATCGTGTAAAACCAAACTAACTTCCAGAACTCTGCCAGCTGTTTTACGTGTCTTCATTCTGAGTCAGCTCCGTTCAAAACTGTCTGTTCCTAATTGTGACCGACAGCTTTGCAACAGCAAGTGGGTGTTTTGCGGCATTTACAGTGCATCTGTGGCGGATCAGTATGCTCGCAGGGGCTTGTTTTTGAAACCCGTGTTACTGATAATAAGCTCAATGTCAAAGAACGACACACACTTTCTATTTGTGTTTATTGCTTTATACGAGGTGTCTGTCGTACTGGTGTCTATGTGATCTTACATCTGTTTGACTGCAAGGTTTGATGTTTTTACACATTCCAAGCAGTATTTTTTAGAATTGCTTTGTCTGACAGGCCCAAAGGCAGACAGGCAATACTAATCAGACAGACAAGCATGAGAAAGGCTTGAGAAAGTGTAAACTTATGTGCCCTCTCCAGTACCGCAAATCTTAAAGAGATAGTTCACCAAAACTGGTAATTTTCTAAACATTTACTCAACCTCATTCCGTCTCAAATTCTAATGAATTTTATTTTGGCTGCAGAACACAAATTAAGATATTTTGACAGATTCACAATGTGTTTTTGCCCATACAGTGTAAGTCAAAAGGGTCCAAAACATTCAAGCTCCAAAAAGCACATAAAGGCAGCATAAAAGTAATTATGTATTGGTATAGTGGTTTAATTCATGTCTTCTGAAATAATACGATTGCCTTGGGGGAGAAACAGATGAAATTTATGTCTGTGTAATAAACAACAAGACATCAACGCAGGAAGTGCTTAATACATGTTTTTGCATCACCTCTGTCTTTTGGAGTACGCATAAAACACATAGGCCAACTGTAATCCAATTTAACGTTGTAGAGCGGAGGAGGGTGGAGCCAGGCTGGAACACGCATGCTCGGTCCCCAATCAGCCTGATGGGGGCGAGCGAGGGATAAAGTTGGCCGGTGACGATGGTTTGAGAGAGAGAGAGAATGACATGCAGCTGCTCTGTGTGTTTTTGGTTCTGTTTATTATTAAAACTATTATTTATATCATCAAGCCAGTTCTTGCCTCCTCCTTTCCACTGAACTGATTTACATTGGTGCCGAAACCCTTGAAGGAGGAGGGATGCCCTTCACAAAGTCCTCGACACTGCCGTCCACCCAGGGGAGCGCCGCTGCCATCCGCCGGGGGATGGAGTAGCCTGACCGCCCGGACGCGGGGAGCGGCTGCCATCCGCGAGGCGAGTGGGAACTAGACTCCCCAACTGGCTGGAGCGATGGAGCCGCTATCAGGGGCGGAGGAGTGCCCTGCCGTCCCCCAGAAACACGGAAGGGTCGAGAGGACCGCCGTCCGCAAGGGGAGGAGGGAAGCGACTCTCCGACTGACTGGAGCGATGGAGCCGCTAACAGGGATGGAGGAGTGCCCTGCCGTCCCCCAGAAACACGGAAGGGTTGAGAGGACCGCCGTCCGCAAGGGGAGGAGGGAAGTGACTCCCCGACCGCCTGGAGCGGTAGGGCCGCTGCAAGGGGCAGAGGAGAGTAACCACGGGTCGCCGAGAACGTGGAGTGGCGTTCTGTCTGATGGGGGTCAGTCTGACTCTGGTCCACCTGGGGAGGAGCGGCTGCCATCTGCCTGAAAATGTGGAGGAGTGATCTGGGACCACGTGACGGCACATCAGAGAACCGGGGAGTGAGTTTTTTTTTTTTTTTTTTTTTTTCCTCTCCCCCCTCTCTTTCTCACTGTCACTCTGTGTTGGCCTTTTTCCCTCACCTATATTGTTTTGTTGTTGTTTTTACCCTCATGCCTCCTCCCAGGTGGAGCAAGGTGGGAATGACCTGCCGGATGATCCACCCGGAGAGGAGGGGGGGTGCACGTGATGCCGGGGGCTCCCTGGCCTGAGGCAATGCCGGGAGGAGTGTAGAGCGGAGGAGGGTGGGGCCGGGCTGGAACAACGCATACCCGGTCCCCAATCAGCATGATGGGGGGGCGCTCTAGGGATAAAGGTGGCCTTTGACGATGGTTCAAGAGAGAGAATGACATGCAGCTGCTCTGTGTGTTTATGTTTGTGTGTTTTTGGTTCAGTTTATTATTAACACTATTTTTTATATCGTCAAGCCGGTTCTCGTCTCCTCCTTTCCACTGAACTGCTTTACAAATGTGTATACATGATGGATGAAGCCAAACTACAATGGCATTATCTACACTAAGTCTATTAGTCTGACTTCGCAAAAATCGGACTGGTACAATTTCAGTCGGACTACAGCATTGACAACATTTTAAAAAGATAAATTATTGTTTTAGTCCCACTGAAATCTTTTAAAGTGCATGTAAACATAGTGAGTGCTTCTTACTCTCAATCTTCTCTAGGGCCAGTGATATTAGATAAAATGATTTGATTTGTAGAACTGCAAGGTGAGCCAGAGATTAAATGGTAACTTGACTCTGAGAGTGGCTGCAACATGGCCAGTGCACGCTCCTGACATTACACACACACACACACACACACATACAGTATGCTGCTGACAGTCATCTTGTCTGCTGTGTCACTTTGGCTTGATCTCTGAAGCTCCTTAACGTAAATCAAATCAATTCTGGCCATGTCTCTGCATCTAACAGAATAAACAGCTTGCACTTTCCTCCTTCATCCATCCACAGATCACTTAGTGGAAGAGAATGAAAAGCCATTTCTTTTAAAGTGATGCACTTTCCCGGGAAACCAGACAGGAAAGGACAGGAAACCCAGAGGGGAAAGAGAAAGAGAGAAAGAGGGAAATGGTGTTTCCTTTTGCCATTATAATAAGTGGCCCATTTTGCCTATGTGTGATTGTCATTCTTTCACAGTCCCAGATCAGTTTGGACTGCATGTGTGCACAGTGGGGATTCAGTTTCAAAATGAATAAAATTTGGCTCTATTTACCTTCTTAATGTTTCTGGTCTTCTTGTGCAAGATTCATCAAAGCAAGTTATTCTAAAAAAATAAACATTTGCCCTTGTAACCTGTCATAAAATAACCTGTTTTTTCATCACTTTCCCTCAACCACCTGGCACAATTCTGGTATGTAATGTCTACTCGATTTCAATATACTGTTTAATTCGGAAATTCATCATCTTACAGAAGTTCAATGGAATTAAGTGCTCTCTCATGTTCACTTTAAAGGTGATGCCTATCATTTTTTCCATGTGAAAGTACTCCTCTGCCAGGTTAATATACAGAAACCATGATTAGTAAGCCATTTGTAGGTTGGTTCACTTGATAAGTGTAAATACTGTGGCGCTAACAATGCTCTGTTTATTTGACCAGCCCCACATAAACCAATGGCATGAGTTTGGGATGGAGCTATCTGTTTAAACAACCAATGGCAGATTGAAAGCTGTTATTATTTTTGCAATTGAGTTGCAGGAATTCCACTCTTCACCTTTAAGCAATCAGCCTGTCAAACTCACAGGAAGTATTGCCCCACTGTCAGCCATGACACAACACATCAAACTTGGCATGACCCATCAAGCTTCCAAATATTAACCACTACAAGAGAAACATGCTACACTGTTCCCAGGTAAGTGTGCCACAAAGCGTTGAATTCCTTAACCCAACATCAGTTCTGCATCTGCATCTCCATCTCTGATCGACTGGCATGCCTTACCCATCAGCGGCTGCCATATGCTCTCCCAGTGGCCATCTCCTGCTGTAAACAATTGCTAGATTTTGACAGATGTTCCCTGGCCACAATCTCAGACCCTGTCTAACCGTATCGCAGTGCTCTGGACACAGTTCCACACACTGATAGGTGGACTCTCACCCCTCCTTCCTCTTTTATAATTACAGAATGAATAGATTTAAAGATCAGAATGTTTAAAGCGACCCAGAATCAACGCCTGTGTCGGGGGCTCTATTGTCCTCGGGGCTGCATTGTGACACCAGCTGTGCTGAAAAGGCCACAGCTTTCCTGCCATTTCTCATAATGGACTTTTTAGTTAAAGGACAGGAAAATAATACGCGGAGTTCACTGTGGAAAGCGCACGCCATTTGTCTTCACAGCTGAGTTGACGTTGGTAGGACAAACGGTGGTTATTCGTGATAGAGAGACACGGCTGCTCTTTTCACTCTCACACACATACACCCACACATGACACTGGCAAACGCTGGCTTGAAGTCTACTCAGTGTATTAGCAAAAAAGAATGGGAAGTTATAAAGAGAGAGAGAGAGAGAGAGAGAGAGAGAGAGCCAGACAGGCAGGCAGGTAGACGGCTAGAGTCAGATAGATACTCTGATTGATTAATGGCTAGACAGACAGACAGACATACAGCCAGACAGTTAGACTGATACTAAGACAGATAGATGGCTAGACGGACAAATGGACAAACAGACAGATAGATAGTATATCTGTCAGACAGTCAGATAGATAGATAGATAGATAGTATATCTGTCAGACAGTCAGATAGATAGATAGATAGATAGATAGATAGATAGATAGATAGATAGATAGATAGATAGATAGATAGTATATCTGTGAAATATAAGTATATCTGATATGTGAAAAATAAATAATTTCACTGTATATATGCAGAAATGTATGTATAATGTGTGACAATTGATCAATAAATTAAATTAAATTAGATAGATAGACAGTCAGCCATATGTCCAGACAGTTAGATAGATTCTCAGACAGATAGATGGCTGGATAGACAAACAAACAGACAGACAGACTTACTGACTGACTGCTTGATTGCAGGGGCGGGGCCAGTTACCACCCTAAAAGTGAGCTTTGCTACACTACTTGCCACCCAAACCCAATTGCGTCCTGGAGATGGTGCACAACGGCTTAACCACTCCATGTTACGCATAGTCCATAACAATATTCTGCCTGTGTCTGGCAGGACACAGGGTTCCACCTCAGTAGACACCCTTTGATATTAGGGCAAAAACTGTATTTTTGACAGTAAGTTTTGTATTGTTTTCCTGTAAAAATATCAAAAAATCCTTAAAACAAGATCAGTTTAATTTAAATCGTTTTAGAAACAACACAGCATATGATATTTTGTTTTTTCAGAGAATGTATTTTTAATGTGTATTTTGTCTTACTGTACTGGCAGAGTTTTTATAGTCAAAGCAAGTGAAAAAAATCAACCAGTGCTGAAGAAGTAATCCAAAGTATTTAGAATACATTACTGACCTTGAGTAATCTTACGAAATACATTACAAATTACATTTTACAGCATGTATTCTGTAATTTGTAGTGGAATATGTTTCAAAAGTAACCCTCCCAACCCTGTGCAATCTATGAGGTGATTACTGTAAATATTATATTACTTTTCATGTAAGTGATCGCAAGTAAATTAAATGTCTCTTATTTTTTTAATAAATGTGTTATAACTATAAATATTGTAATTAGCTATGTTTTAAGTTAATGTAAAATTATAATATCAAGGTTAAACTATGTAGGCTAATTGTAAATATTGATGGCATCTTGCCACCTGTCTCCCACATTTAATGACATTTTCTATAATGACTAAAAAAACATGTTACATCATATTTGTATTGGGAAATTGGTATAGTTTAAATAACATCACATCAGTAATTAAAATTGGAGGGCTACAAATTTGAACATTAAAATCCACAAAACACTGTGCCAATATTGTCTGGGCAATTGTATTTTCTGTTTATCTAAAGTTAGCAGTTGCAGAGGAGAAAATCAAAGTATACGGTCAATGGCCCATTTGTATACATTGCACCGTCGTCTATTTTTCAAACATAAGCTATACATATTTCATAAATATTTCCATAATCTATTTTTACCTGGTACACTTTTTCCATGAAACGGTTTTCCTATTTATGTCTCTATAAACGCTCATAGAAACGTGATCTGTCAAGAGGAAATTCAGCAACAGCTTCGAAAGCGCTGCCGCTTTGACTGCACCTCCGTTTTGCTGCCTGCCACCTCTCTCTCATTGAAAGTGAATAGAGAAAGCGTGGTGACCGCATCCCCATATAAAACTGCCTTTAATGAATCTTATGCTTTACTATGGAGGTATTATGAGGATCATACTGTAATATCTATGTAATATTGATTGATTTATTGATTGATTGACTGACAGACAGTTAAATGGATACAGTTACAGTCAAATAGTTAGACAAAGGTTTGTGTATCATTCTGTGCTGATCAAGCCAAAATCCAGGAGTTTTAATTTACACTTTTCTTAGCGCTTTTCTCCATGCGGCAGGCCAACAGTGTAAACCTGCATTAGTTTAGAATAAAAAGCTCTCTGACAGAGTGTAAAGAATGGATGATTAAACACAAACCCAGTCGGAGGAGAGACTTTTCCGGGCTGAGAGTCTCCAGCGGCTGTCTGATCCTCCGCCTCACTCAGGGAAAAAGCAGATTTAATTAAAGCAGAATTAAAGAGCATTGTTATTTTGATTGAAGACACCCGGCTCCTCTCCTCCATTCTCTCTTCTCCCGGCTGTCCCGGATTCAGGTTGAAGGGGTTCATCGTCAACGGTTTACTTGAGTACATAACATGCATCTAATGATTTCTTCTTCTGAGCACATGTGCAAACACATGCAGGTCTTACTGTCTGTTTGTTTGAGGAACACAAACACTGTAGTTTTTGCTATAAAGATTGAGACTAATGCTGTATTATTGGAAAATGAGAAAAGCCTGAATTACACACAGACTGGCACAATATTAGAAGTTCATTAAATTTCAGTAGAGTGTATGGCAGAAAAGAATGGAAAGAGAGACAGAAGGGACGACAGATCCTGAATCAACAGACTTCAAGAATTTCATGTCTATTTCTTCTAATCCCCATCTACATGGCTCAGATGCATCCCTTCAGACCAGAAAACCCTGCTTCCCATAGTATGCACAGAAGCACCATCCCAATACACACCGGGGGGATACATTTGATAGTTAAGCTTCAAGTATACAAAGTGTTTGTCTAAAATACTGTGACAGAAACTACACATTCACATTTGATGGTCTAAATTGGGTTAGTCCAATCGATCAGCCCTTCCACAGATAATTTGCATTGAACTGAAAGTTCTATCATCTAACCACCCACTTGACATTTTCCCATGTAACACAAAAGGAGTTCACAATGTCAAAATGTGTAAAATGGAATAATATGACATGGAGTAGCTGCTATTTCCATAAAACAAAAATACACACTGATCAATGGCTGTTCAGTTCAGTTGCAATTTTTTGTTTTGTTTATTCATAAATAATGGTCGCAGCATTCCTTATGTACCCGGAGCTGCAATGCCTCACAAAAAATTGTCAAGATGGTAAACACCATTACAAAAATCGAGAGTTCTGGCAAACTTGCTGTAAACATGCCGCAAACATGCCACTGAAACTTCTGTGGAGAAGTCAACATTATACAAATGTGAGTTGAATGCTTTACCATTACCCCACTTTGTATGAATTTGTGTATCATTCGATCCTCATTATGTGGAACTCAGCTTGTCTAACATGCTTAAGCTAATAACAACATATCAGAAACCTTTAAAACGTTATTTCCCTCAATTGAAGTCAAAATAACGTTAGTGTTCCATTTGATACAATGCTACCTTTTGAAAATGTATACACTAGATGGTGGTACATGATGTTAGTACACAATTTACAGTAGCCTACATCATTTCAGACAACTATACTGGCCAATTAAGGCAAAATGCAGTGACTAAATCCAGCAACACTGAAACTAAGAAAAGTTGTTAATTAACTTTGTTGTTAACGTCATTGCCATTTTTTACACTCTGTTTTCTATCAATATGAGCATAGTTGAGACAAACTGGCATTTGCCACAGAACAGATCATAGTCTAAGAGACTATATTTCTTTCTTAACTCTTTTGACAAAATGTGTTTTGTCAGTATAATTTTTGTGCATTGTTTAAGTTGGCGAATAGGGACAAAGGACAGTGAGAGAGAAAAGGAGAGAGGGGGACAGTAATGAATAGTGTGTGTCCTGATAATTACATTAATGATTATTAGGCAGAGCTCAGGAGAAGGTGAGAGAGAGAGAGAGAGAGAGAGAGAGAGAGAGAGAGGCGATCTGTCAGCTACCTTTGACAAATGGCTGTGCACTGGGGGCCACTGCTTGGAATATTAATTTACAAAATAAACTTTGAGGAAGGAGAGAGGGAGGGGAACAGAAAAATTGAAGTTCTGCAAAGAATAATGAAAAGATGAATTAGTTTCACCTCCTGAAAAAAAAGAGCCTCCACTGTTTTGCAGGAACATAACAAATATGTTATATTTTTATCGTTCATCTAATTGCATGGCATCACAGATGGGGATGCTTCTTTGAAACTGTAGCTTCCCAAGCCACAAGCTTTTCATAATTTAAATTATTGAGGTTACAGCCAAGCTTCCCTTTTGAAAAAGTAAAGTGAAAAGTAAAGAAAAGTTAAGTGACAACACTGAAGCGACTTATTTTAATCAAACTGATTACATAACATGTCAATTAATTAAATTAACCACATATATAAATATTTGCAGAGAAAGGTCCTCCCTTAACAATAATTCAATATAATGATTAATTATACTTATATTTACATAAGTATAAATATTATACATATTATAAATATAATCATAGCCTACAGCAATCAAATTTGCAATTGAATTCATGAATCTGTCCGAGATAAATGTATTATTAGGGCTTTTCCAAGGATGCTTCAATGTACACGTGCACATTTATTTATGTTGCATGTTTTAAAGTCACTGGTCAACTTAAACATAGTTTAAAACTTAGAAAATCTCGTCTTCAGGTCCCTGCAATCGGAATTGATTTTTGAACTCAAGTACACCTTTCTAACTTGTGCTGTCTGTCAGGCAAGCCAGTTTGGTTTGTTGTCTATAGAGCTAGAGATCCGCTTACTGCCCCCAGCTGAAAACAGGTGGTACTTCAAGCTTTAATGAGATTGAAAGAGAAATAAGGAATAGCAGTAAGAATGTGAAGAAACCTGTATGTTACATGAACTGCCCAAATGAACAACTTCCCAATGCTACATATAAAAGAGAGGTCACTAGCAGATCAGCAAAGTTATACACACAACTTTCTGGCTAACTGAATCACAATCATAAAAGCAGCTAGTTAGGTAGTGTTAATGTAACCAAACCTGCTTGACCTGCTCTGAGTGGGATTTGAACCAGGGTTTCCAGCATGGAAGGCAGGTGCACTAACAAGGAGGCTAAAGGCTACGGTTTTTAGCGAAAGTTGCTAGTTTGCCTCTTAAGGCCAGGGGAGTGAGGTTTACACCTACCACAGCTTTCACGTCCCAGCAGGCTCTTGTTACACTAGCTGGCTAGCAGCTACATAAGCTCTGCTTTAGTGGAAACCAGTAATGAGGCTATGTAGCCGCTAGCTAGCAGCTAGCTATCAGGCTAATATGATATTGTTGTGTTTTGAACAAGACAGCACTGACAATGCAATACATCTATCGATTGAACATTAAAGCAATTTTGACATCAACACCACTGCTTACTATTTAGTTTTTCTTCATGATCCATATCACTGTAACAGACAAGAAAGAAAGTACTTCTACTTCTTGTGATGTTTATTGGAGGTTGGCAATCCATTTTATGGTGCATTAACGCCACCTACTGAGCCGGAGTGTTGAGTGCAACAAGAAAGTCTTTCAGTGGAGTCAAGCATCCGCTGAAGACGATGAAATTGGCGAAACTTAATCGAAAAGAGGCCACACACCTTATGTTGGATTTAACCCTAAACTCAGTATACTTCTTGAAATTCAAATTAAAAGTTAGCTTACCCTGTGGAGTTTAATTGTAACCAAACAAGTTATGTTAACATTCATTCTTGAGGTCTAACAAACATGTAGAATGTATTTCCTCATAATGGTATGAAATGTAGTCTATAGTGATAAATATTGATATCGAACTGTATGAAAATAAAATATTGTGCTAATATTTTGTCCATATAGTCCAGCCCTAGAGGGCTCATTGTTTTATTAATGCTTCTGTTTGATTGGTTATAAAGTTTTGTGCCCAAGGCAATGTGAAAAAACAAATCCACAGATGTTGCGTTGTCACTTTGTACTGGTACTTGGTGGAAAATAAAGCTGAAAGCTATTTCAATAAACATCTGGGAAATTTATTTTCCAAAAATGTTGATACTGAACTCTGCCATTACAGTGAGTGGTACAACAAGGACCAAAACGGCCAACGAACGTCATAAAAAGTCACGTAAAATGTCAAAGGAATATGAAAAGCACTTTGAACATTTATTAGTGACCTTTAAAGAAGTCACGTGTTCATGATCCACCTTCACGATCAAATAATGGTTCAAATCCTGGTGCGTTGATTGGGTCGCTGTTCCATTCTGCCCATTTCAACACCAAAATCTTCGACCCCACACAGCAGTTGTCCTTTCAGACAGTGATGATAGCAGCGAAACCTATCTGAACAACAGCCCTTCCCACAAAACTTACCCACATACGTAGTGGAGAACATCATCCAGTTTGATGCCAGGTGGCTGTCGACTGAAGAAATTTTGCACATAAATCAAACTGCCATTGGACTTATCAATAACAAGTCAATTAGCAGGCGGAGAGAGGTGCTGATCTCTAGGGGCCACCGCTTGTTTGTTAGATGGACATCTGAAGAGCTGTTTCCTTCGCCATGGCAATGGACCTGGATCCTTCTCTCTGTTATTCTGTCACTATCTCTGTTTCTCTCATTCCTGAGGTCTGTGAAGAAGACAGGCTCTGGTGAGCCTAACTACTGCTTTATGGGAATAGTTTATACAAGAATAAGAGTTCTGTCATCATTTACTCACCCTCATGTCCAAATTTCTATGATTTCTTACTTCTGTGGAACACAAAAGGTGCAATACAAGTTTTTTGAAAGCCATATGATAGCTTTGAATGAGGAAATGACAGAAATGTAAATCTTTATTCACTGAAAAACGACACATCCTCAGTAGCTCTCAATGCTTATTTGTGGGTTTGCATAATGATGAATAATGACTCTGTACATTGCACAAAGCTATTGTATTACTTCAAATGGCTTCAGGACCACTTTATCATGCTTTTGGTGTTTTCTGGAGAGCAACAGTGTAAAGAACCATACATGTTTATTGGATGAAAAAGAACAGCTGGGACATTCTGCAAAACTTATGTCATGCAGGTTTGGAACAACATTTAATGTTGCAATACAAAACACATTTAACCCAATAAACGTGTCACACAAACAGTCTCTCTCTCTCTCTCTTTCCCTAGCAATTAATATATAATATATTTGTCTATTTAATCCATATAATTATTTATGCTTATTTGTATAGCATTCTCTAGTGTATTTATGTATGTATTTAGTTGTTTGTTTGGTTTGTTTGTTTGTGTCTATGAGACAGGCACCAGGACGGCCAGCCAAAGAAGACCAATTCTTATGCAAATATGTTATTAATATGCTTATGAATATATATACTTTAAATGAATTTTTGATGACACAAAAACTAGATCGGATTATAGGCCTACCCTTTATTTGTGCTACACACCCTCATGGTGAAATTGTCAGGATTCGTAAGTTTTTTCTAAATTTGGCGAATTCCTATGACTTTCACTACAGCCAATGACGTCGCTGGACATCGTTTCCATCACATACGCGACAATTACTTGCTTCTGTCACACACAACAGCTTCCTATCATGTTTAAGCACTCTACAGATTGGTTAAGTTTGTCCTGAACACCTCGTGCGTGGAACTCACGCTTACTTCCGCATTAGACATCTGGGAATTTGCACTCGATGAAGTCACATGAGTTTATGCAAAACAACATTATACAACATCGAGGCCATACAAAATAGCCAACTCGTAAAATATGTAAGATTTTTCATGAGATTGGGTTGGCATTTCCAAGTTTTGAATACACAGGAAAGGTCATTTTATACTGGCTGATTTGAGTAGATAGTTGCCAGTTTTCTTTTTAATGGATTCCACTGATCTGATGTCCTCTAACAGCCTCAGTTTTTCTATGCAACTCAGATCAAATAACAGAGCAACAGTTTGTTGGTTTGGTCCAACTGCTTGGAATGTGTTTGAGAAAGTGCAATGCAAAGCAGCAGAAGGGCGCTTTAGTTTGTGTTCATCAGAATCAGAGTGAGCTTTATTGCCAAGCATGTTTACATACAAGGAATTTGTCATAGTGAAAGAAGCTTCCAGTGCAAAGAGAATGCAACCATATATACATACGTACAAACATATCCACAGTATTCTCAGTGAGTGCACTGTATTTTGCAAGGTGGGTGGAATTTCCGGTTGGCTAGTGGAAGTGCAATTGGTTGGTGTTTTGTGTGGGCAGCAAAGCAAAGCGCTCCAGTCCCAGATGCTGCTTCTTTCATCGGCTGCCTACAGAAGGATTGACTTAGGAACATCTGTTTGAAAAAGCTTGGAATAATTTGTGTACTCTTTACACTTGCAGAAGTCAACAGCAATACTTATATTATCCAACATTATGGCTCACCTACGATAGATGGAGCAGAATTAATTACATATAAACTATATAATTATTGTGCTAACAGGTGTTTGTACATGTGCTGAAAATTCATTAGAAATTTTGAGAGTTTGTTAATTTCTATTTAGCATCATTTTTTTTTTTTTTGTGAATGTTTCACATATTTTGAAATGCCATTATTACTGAGTATAAAAAGGAACTATGTTTTTCCTGAACTGTGTGAGTAGTGAAGATGTTTTCAACTGTTTTCATGCTGTGATGCTATATTGATAAATTCTACTGTGGGAGACCATAATTATTAGATCAGTTATGGACTGTAGTGAGATGTTTTATCACGTTTGATATAAACTGTAATCTGATTTTCCTTTGCCCTGCATTTTTTTCCAGCCAGCAATTCACTTTCTTTTCAGTGTCTTTGCAGAATGTGCATGACTTCCCTTAAGGGAAAAGGTGATTTGTGGACAATCAAGTGTGGACATTAATTCAGTATCAATTACTTTATTTGTACAGCTAGTGCTTTTAATAATACATACTGTTTTATAGTTGCTTTACAGAGAAAATCAAACTTCTGTGTACAGTGTTTATAATGTATGTACAAATAAATATGCGTATTATATTGCATGTAGTTCTTTTTGTACGGTACATTTTATTGTGTGGCTGATAATACATCGTTATTTCCTACACAAGAACAATATATTCAATCTATCAAGAGGATCAGTTGTTCAGACAACACTAAAATATTTAATGTAGGTTATAGCATTTAGAAATGGATATTATGTATGTAAACTAACAATAATAAAGCTAGATTGAGCTGACTACACAGTCATCTCCCACAAAATAAATGTATTTTATCCAAAAAATGGCAGCATGTCAGTATCATCACCAAGTCCTGTAATACACGAGCATCCTGCTGTTTGGACCTCCCCTGTATCTGCACATACATAAGTACATAATCTCAGTACAACAAATTCTTCAGGATCTGACTGGACTCAAAATATGCTTTAAAATAAACCTAATTATCTACATTTCTCAAAACATGTCCAGCTTTGCAGCTGTGAAGGCGCTTACAGGCTACATAGCTTTTCAGGTTAGTCTGCTCAGGTTCTTCCATCGATAGATAAAGATTAAATGCTTCCATTTGAGATATTTGGCTATCAAACTGAAATCCATAATTGTTAACAGATAGGCGGGGAAGAACAATATCACCTCACTATAATTCTGTGATCATTTGTTTGCACGTTTATGTCATTTTTCTGCTGTTTAAGTACATAACATTGCTTACGATTGTTTTCGTTTAACAGGAAGTTCTGCCCACATCGTCTGTAAAGCATCATGGGACTCAGGAATATTATGGATACATTTAAACATATATACATATATTGACATAAAATAAAATAATCAGATATAACAGATGAAAAAAGAGAAATACACAATAGAGCAATAATATTGTTTGAATATTTTATATACAGTTATGCGCAGGTGATGTAATGTATTGAAGAAGAGGTAGGATATGCTAAAGAATATAAATGAAATATGGATATAAGTAAGAATGGATGGATTGAATGTGTCCATGTGAAAGGATCATGTGTCTCCAACTGATTTCTGTTTACAATAGAGAGTGAGTACATGTGTGTTTGTGTGTCTTAAGAACACATGGTATATTTTGTGTACGCTGTGAATGTGAATGTGGTTAGCATTCAAACATGTGGTCTCTCAGGTGCTACTATGTGGCAGTTAAGGACCCCACAGTGTGTATAAATAGGACTCTCTTCCTACGGAGAGAGACAATCGTTTATAGGAGAACTTAAGGAACGCACTTAGACACAGAGTCTAGAAGATAGACAGCCAAGAACACACCAGGCTTCCCCTGTGCCCCCATGCAGAAAAGGCCCCAGGGGAGAATTTGACAGCTGAGCCTCAAAAACAAGGTAGGAGAACCCAGCTAACTGACAGACTGAGTGCTCTCAGCTGTTTGTGTGTATGTGTGTCTCAATAGTTCACTTCATAGTTGATAGCTGGAGAGACCCAGGGTGCGAACACAAGCTGAGAGGGGGAGAAAGAGAAAAAGACAGAGAGAGAGACAGAGAGAAAATGCCAGCATGCACTTGCCATCGGAGTGTTAGGTATAATGACAATCTCATTCACCATTAATTGCATCGTTTCCCCATTCACTGAAACTGAAAATCCTAACATGAGGTTTAGTAAATTATTACATCATTTTCATTTTTAAGGCCACATCCACACTATTGCATTTTTGTTCTAAAACGCATTTGTTTGGCTAAGTTTACACCTATCATCCACACTAGAATGGTGTTTTCCTCTACCAAAAACTAGAGCAATTCAAGAACTGTCTTCATTTCTGCATACTTTGGAAAATTATGAGTATTCAAACTATTTAGCTGAAATAATACTTTTTTGTTCGAAAACGCAAGTATCAATGATATTTAGGGACTAAAAACAGAGTATTCAAACAATAACAGATTAGTGTTGATGTAGCCATTTCCACACTAATCCATTTTTGTTTGAAAACGCATGAATTTAGTTTACACCTCTCATCAACATTAAAACAACGTTTTCCTTCACCAAAAATTTTGCGTTTCGAAAGCGCACTCCATTTCCACATACTTCGAAAATTATGATGTTGGAAAGCTGAAAACTGAATTTACAGTAACACTTTATTTGACAGTGTCCTTGTTACACATTTTACATGTAATTACTATAGTAATAACAGTAAATAATGCATAATTACAAGCAACTAACGATAAACCAAACCTAAACCCAACCCTAAACCTATAGTAAGTACATGTTGTTTATTTTTATTACACAGTACTTACTTATGTAATTACACTGTAACAAGGACACTAAAATTGTGAAATTAGTTTTCAAAGGAAAATGGATTAGTGTGGACATTTTTGCTGTTTATGCCTCTCATGCACACTAGAATAGCATTTTCCTTCACTTGAAAACACCCTTATTACAACATACTTGAAAACGATTATGTTCAGAAAACGAAAACACAGAAATAGTATGAATGTGGCTCATGGCTCGTTATCTGTGAATCATAAGGGGCCATTAATAACAAACATTTTCTTGCAGTATAAAAGGAGCAAGATCCATTATAATGAATAGAACATGCCTCGAGATGCATTTTTAAAAGTGGAGTTTCTTTTAAACCTGACACAGAGTCTAAAAATGTGGTGCTCCTGCACAAGACAATGAAAAAACAGTGAGATGCCACACAATGGTCAATGAAGTCCATCTAGCATATGTTTACATAGGAGAATAACTGTACAATGCTGTAGACACACACAAAAAACACATTCTATATGAACGGCCCCCATGACCTGTTCCACAGTACTCCAAGTGCCTCTCTCCCATTCTCTCTTGCACTCTGTTAAATGCCAACAGGCTATTATGACCTGAAACTAATTTTTCAGCACAGCAAAGTACCATAATAACTGATTGACAGCCTTAGAGGTGTCCATTTAGCAAACGCTCTGTACCTGAGAGGGGAGAGGAGAAAAAAATTAAATGAAAGATGAGGGATAGAAAAAAGGACATGGTGAATCCCTGAGCGGGTGTGTTATGGTGGAGAGAAATGAAGTTTTCAGTAGCGGATCGATTCCTGAATGCTTGTCTCATGCATTTTACAGAAGTGCTCGATGCCACTTATGGTATAATGCTGCACTCTGTTTCAGAGCAAAGCTCTCCCACTTGGGCTAGGATTTGAGGGTGCTTTTAACAAACTATGCCTGTAGACTTAAGTAAATCTGTCTGATTGTGTCGCATCTTTAGATATAAGGCTGTTTTCACACTTCTTTGTGGATTTGAGAGTCTGAAACCCCTTTTCTATTACACCCAAGGATATTCCTTGGCATTCAAGCTAACCTCATAGTCTCATAAAATCATTATTCATAAAGAATTAATCTCATTCCTTCTCACTTTTTGTCTTGTTCCTGAAAGCAGCTGCACCTAAGCTGATGCCATGGAGGAAGAGAGGTGGAGTTCTGAAGATGCTCCTAGAACCTCCATGTCTGACGAACTCCCTCATCCTATGTTCTCCGAATGTAAGTTTAAGCTTTTTCAGGTCAGGTCCACGGAGAAGGCCCCCCTGCCTAATGACTCAACATTGGAGAAGGAGAACCAGGCTGAGGTGGAGATTGAGATGGTGGGCTCCCCAGGCAGTGTCATGAAACTCTGTTTTGGGGGGAAGAGTAAGGAAAATGTGGAGGGAGCTCAAGGGAGAGTGGATCTCAAGCTGCAGGAGATTGATACACATATGAATTTAATAAAGTGAGTCTCAGATGCTTTTCAAAACAGAACCGATTTCAAAAAACATAATTAATGCATGCTCTTTCAGTTCACCTTAAGAACCATGATCACTGACAGTACCATGACTAAGCTTATTGATTCAACAGTGCTGAGTTTGTATTGAAAATGTAAGGTAAAAAAAAAAAAAATGGAAAGATATGCTTGAGATCAAATTGAATTAACTGATAATCTGAGTGTTGATTCGAGTCGTAAATGTCTGGAAGAATGTCCTTGATTTCTGTGTTGGGGATATTGGGGGAATTAGTGATGCTACTTGACTAAATTTTCAGGAGCATGTCATTAGTTTAGCTGTTTTCAAAAAAGTGTTGCTTTTCCAGAAAAAAACATTCATTTGAAAACCCTCATTGTTTTAAATTATAAAAATATATAATTGGATAGTTAAATATTTTAAAGGTTGTTGCCCTTTTAAGAAGCTTCAATGTAGTTAGCTACTTTTTATGAGTAGCTTTTAGTGTAGCTAACTATTTTTTCAAAAAAGTAGCTTGACTGTATTTGAACTACTTTATATTACAGCTTGTAACTTCCCCAACGCTGCCTGTTTGTCTTTTGCATTGCTTAGCTTCTTTTTTCATCCTTTCCAGAAGCCTCTGTCGTCTGTGTGGCCTGGCTATAATGAAGACTAAAGGTCCAGCACATGAAGTCCAGGGCGACCTGGAAGAGTCCAGCAGGTGTGCTTTGCGCAGGATGGGCTGCAAGTTGGTGACCTGGCCAGAGGTTATCGTGAAAGTCTTCAAGGTGGATGTTACAATCGATATGGAAATGGTCCATCCGTCCTTGTTCTGTCACAAGTGCTGGACAGCTGCCATGAGGGGAGGAGGGTTCTGTTCATTCACAAGGACCAGAATACCAGACTGGAATCCCCACACCTCCAACTGCAACCTCTGCTTCCCCAAGAAAAGCTCTTTTGAACGGATGAGAAGGAAGTGGACCAAGCCACTTAAAGGTGCACACAGCCTCAAAAAGAGAATCAAGGGGGACTCCTCAGCATCCTCTGGGACCAACAGAGTATGGAGACACTCCACAGACAATCAAGGAGGATCAGGTGACTGGCGAAAAGCATCAGTTCAGAGAGGACCATGGGTGAAGACCATCACACACTGCCAGAGAGACCATCTGAGCTCAAAGCTCATCCCCCAAGAGATCCCAACGGACTTGCTAAGTGCCATTACCTGCCAAGTGTGTGATCACCTTCTTTCTGACCCTGTCCAGTCCCCATGCCGACACCTGTTCTGTCGGGTATGTATCGTAAGGTACAGTCACACTTTTGGTCCACACTGTCCAACATGTAACCAACAGCTGCATACATCCCACCTGACCAGGCCATCCAAGTTCTTTATCACCACTCTCGGCTCCCTTGCTCTTCTCTGCCCCAGCGGAGGCTGCAATGCATGGGTCAGATTAGACTCCTTTAGAGAACACTGCCTCAACCACTATCAGGAAAAAGAGTCCCAAGAAGATCAAACACCTTCAGAACAGAACCTAGATGGCTACCTGCCCATCAACAAAGGTGGGCGTCCTCGACAGCATCTGTTGTCGCTAACCCAACGTGCACAGAAGCACAGGCTTCGGGACTTGAAGAACCAGGTGAAAGTCTTTGCTGATATGGAAGAAGGAGGGGATGTGAAGTCGATCTGTTTAATGCTCTTCCTTCTGGCGCTGAGAGCAGGGAATGTACACAAACAAGCAGATGAACTGGAAGCCATGATGCAAGGTACTGCCAAGAAGCATATCACCCACAATATGTGACTGTGAATGTAGTCAAAGTCAGATTAATACAACTAGAGTGAACAGATAATGCATTATTGAGTCACTTAAAGGGATAGTTTACCAAAAATAAAAATTCTGTCCTCATTTACTCACACTTATTTTGTCACATGTATGAATTTCTTTCTTCCTTGGAACACAAAAGGATATTTTAGGCAGAATGTTAGCCTCAGTTACTGACTGAGACTAACATTTTGCCTAAGTTCTCCTTTTGTGTTTAGTGATGACAGATTTTTTAGTGACCACCATCCCTTTACTAATCTATTCTAATGTATGATATCCCTTTTTTCTACTGTGTTTATTCCTAATCTGGTTCTTAATTGCCTTACTGTAGATAAATGTATTAACTTTCCATAATTCAACAGATTTAACAAGTATTTTACATAATTATGTTTACATTTACTACTTGCAAATAGATGCATTAAACAAATTAAACATGTCCACTAAGTTATTTAAAAACAAAATTAATTAATTCCTTGTTGTATGGCTGAAAGTTTATTTAAAATGAATAGTTTCTACACCACTGAAAGTGTGTGAAGGCTCAAATACACAAGAACAATTCTTGTAAAGAGCCTATTAGGATGAAAACAACATCAGTAGCCCTTGTATTTGTAAATGACACTGCCAGTGTCTTCGGCCCCCAGGGGAACTGGGTCCAGCTGGTGTCTGTTTTCATCTGCAGCCAATAGATCAGTATCTTCAGCCCAGCTGAGTCACCTCTCATTTAACTTAAATATTAATTATCTCACTGATCTGGAACCAATAGGATACAGTATATTCCATGCTGCAATTACAATGAGAATTTTAGAATATCAAGAAGTTTTGCTGGTGCTCTGAAACTGGTTAACACACACATACATATGCAGTCACAGTAATGCATTTGGTAGACATGATCACACCTGTCATCATCATACATATTACTATATAGTATTAGTATATATTTTACTTCTGATTCTGTCTCACACAAATTTGTTTTCCTTTTGTATTCTCTTCCAGGCAGAGGATTTGGTCTACATCCTGCAGTGTGTTTGGCTATAAGGGTCAACACCTTCCTCAGTTGCAGTCAGTACCACAAGATGTATTGCACCGTCAAGGCCACTAGTGGCCGCCAGATATTCCAGCCCCTGCACACACTACGCAGTGCTGAGAAAGAGCTTCTTCCTGGTTTCCACCAATTTGAGTGGCAGCCGACTCTCAAAAATGTTTCCAGCTCCTGGGATGTGGGAATCATTGATGGCCTCTCTGGTTGGATGGCCTCTGTTGATGATGTTCCTGCCGAGACTATTGCAAGAAGGTTCCGCTATGATGTTGCCCTCGTCTCAGCATTAAAAGACCTTGAGGAGGACATCATGGAGGGGTTGAGAGATAGGGGGCTGGATGACAGTACTTGCACCTCAGGCTTCACTGTGGTGGTGAAAGAATCATGTGACGGAATGGGAGATATCAGCGAGAAGCATGGAACCGGTCCAGCAGTGCCTGAAAAGGCGGTGAGGTTCTCCTTCACTATCATGTCCATCTCCATCCGAGCTGAAGGTGAGGATGACACTGTCACCATATTCCAGGAGCCGAAGCCAAACTCAGAGCTCTCCTGTAGGCCTTTGTGCCTCATGTTTGTGGACGAGTCAGACCACGAGACCCTCACAGGCATCTTGGGACCTGTGGTGGCAGAGCGGAAAGCCATGAAGGAAAGTCGGCTTATCTTGTCTGTCGGTGGTCTTCTACGTTCTTTTAGATTCTTCTTCCAGGGAACAGGCTATGATGAGAAGATGGTACAGGAAATGGAAGGCCCAGAAGCTTCAGGTTCCACTTACATACGTACCCTCTGCGACTCAACTCGAGCTGAAGCTTCTCAGAACATGGTGCTACATTCCATCACACGTAGCCACAATGAAAACCTTGAACGATATGAGATCTGGAGGAAAAATCCATTCTCTGAGTCTGCCGAGGAGCTCCGTGACCGGGTCAAGGGTGTTTCTGCCAAGCCCTTCATGGAGACCCAGACCACTCTGGATGCCCTGCATTGTGACATCGGCAATGCAACTGAATTCTACAAGATTTTTCAGGATGAGATTGGTGAAGTCTACCAGAGGAGCAACCCAAGTCGAGAGGAGCGCCGTCGCTGGCGATCAGCTCTGGACAAACAGCTGAGAAAGAAACTCAAACTCAAGCCTGTGATGAGGATGAACGGAAACTATTCTCGCCGACTGATGACACGTGAGGCTGTGGAGGCAGTCTGTGAGCTTGTTCCTTCTGAAGAACGTCGCAAGGCACTTCAGAAACTGATGGAACTCTACATCCAGATGAAGCCTGTGTGGTGTTCCACCTGTCCAGCCCAAAACTGCCCTGATCAACTGTGTCGATATATTTACAACTCTCAACAATTCGCCGACCTCCTTTCCACCACTTTTAAGTACCGCTATGATGGCAAAATCACCAACTACCTCCACAAGACTCTGGCGCATGTGCCTGAGATCGTCGAGAGAGATGGATCAATCGAAGCATGGGCCAGTGAAGGTAATGAGTCGGGGAACAAGCTCTTCAGACGCTTTCGTAAGATGAATGCAAGGCAGTCTAAAACATTTGAACTTGAAGATGTACTAAAACACCACTGGCTATACACCTCCAAGTATCTTCAGAAGTTTTTTGGAGGCTAACAGAAATTCTGCAAAAGCTCTGCAAGCCACAATCAACCCTGAAGGAACACCAGATGAAGCTGACATATATCTTGATGTGCAAGATTTTTGATTGGCTTTTTTTAACGGACCATTTTCCTTGCTAATGAAAATATTGTTAAGTAATTGATTGTATTTCTTGAGATGAGATGCAATAGTAGGTGTAATAGCTTTATTATTCACTTCCATTATTTTTTTTTAGCTAGGGCATAGAAGTGAGCTAAATTGTTTTATGGAAGAGATAAAATTGTAGAGGAAGGGTTATTATTTCAGATTTTTACAGGCAAGAGTTTTTTGTTTTATCTCTTGCTGCTTGTGAAATATGAGGGAGTTTATTGTTTTGGAGTTTTGTGATACCTTCACGAATTCATACAGAAGGGTTATTTATTAGAATTATAAATACAGGGGAACTGTAAGTCACAGGAATTATGTTAAAGGAGCCCCAAACTTAAGATGGCTGTATTAATATATCACACATGGCAAAAACAAAATGGAATTAGGAAACTCAAATTGTCTCCAATATGGGAGACCCAGAGAAACTTATTTTAGTTCCATTTATCACAGTATTCTGATTAGGCTCCACTGGGCTACAAATAACACATAAACACTATGTTAAACATTTGCACATTCAAGTAGATTCAGCCCCATAACCTACCTCAGTTTTCAGTGTTTGATCCCAAAGTTCCCAAAGGATATTTGCACCACGCCATTCACACACTTTCAAACCCATTCTTGAAATGAACTTGTCAGAAAATAAACACACATATTGACTCAATTTGTCAATTTTCTTTATGGTTATATGTGTTAAATTTTTTATTCACATTAAACATTTATCTCAGTTTATTAATTATGCTTGTTGTTTATTGGTACTAGATTCTATTCATGATTTTATATTTTGCTCTTTCAAACCAAGAAGGATTTTAATGAGCCACTGTTTACTTTATAAATTCATTTGATTGATTTCTTGCTTAAAATTATGTGATTTCTTTGATATTATACATTATATATCTAATCTAAATGTTTGTAGTTTAACCCTAAACTTTGGGTACTCCTAGTTGCTGTATTAGCTTTTAATTTATTAGTCTAAATGTACCTCTCATGATTATATTCAGTGCACATAATATATCTAGTTTGAGTAAAACTGTATGCCTGTTTATATCCTGAAGACATGAGCATGATTTATGGCAATATGCCATTTTTGTTCTGTTTTAAATTTGGAATGAAACTCTTTGCTTTGGACAGTCGTTTTTAATTGTAAAAGAATAATTATGTTTTGTAGACTTGCACAATGGCACCGGAAATGTTCTTGACTCAACATTTAGTCTTTCTTTCACTGTGTGAGAACATTACAGTGATTGTTGTAATTCATGAACATGCAGATTTATCCTTTACAGTACATTTGGCTTCTCAATTATTGAAAAATGACAGTTTACTCTTGATTTGTCACATTGTAAATAAAGAAGGAAATAAATAATTAAAACATAAAGCCAAATTGAGAATGTCAAATCTTTTGTGTCGCACTGTATGTGGAAGCATACAACACAGTGGACAAGACAGACAGCTAAAATTGGCATGAATGTTCCATTTGTCAAGAAAGACATAGAGAATAAAACAAACAAACAAAAATACATTTTAATTATCAACATTAATACATGAAAGAAAATACAATATCAATTTATATGATATAAAATATAAACTTTATTTAGTTATTTTTAAGCAAACTCACACTAAAAGCATTTTATTCTAAATTAAAAAAAACAATAAATCAACATCTTAATAAAAACAAAAATTATTTTGAAACGCAAGTAGTAATTTAGTAACATGTAGTTCCAACGTATATGTTTATACATTTAATTACCCTTACATTTCAGTTGTTTTAATCTGTGTGAAAAATTCACTCAGGTTTTTTGCTTACATGAAACCCAAAATTAAAATGCTTACAATAAACAATGTAAAAGCTTTGTCTACAAGGAATCACGTTTTAAACACATATGTTTCACATCATGAGATGATATATGAACAACAGTCAAAAAGTCCTCTGATGAAGCTCTTCTTGGCTTGGCTTCTTGGCTCATTTTCAGTGACACTGGTGGCTTGCAATGGGTCATCTTAATAGGGACTCTCTTCAAAGGCAACAACTGGCATGGTGGAGTCATCTCTTGCTTGGGTAGACCTCTGTGGTCCAGACAGAAGTACTAGCTGTTCGAGAGGCAGAGCAAAAGTCTTTCAGATATCTCCATGCATTGGGCATGGACACAATGTCCACCTTCACCCCTGGAGCAGACGGTCATTGCAGGTTGGGTGAGCTCAGTAGAGTTTTAGGGCTCCCAGGTGTTGGGGGTGTTGGGGTCTATCAGGCATGTGAGGCAGCACTTGATCCAATAGCCTGTCTGCGATTGATCCTCCTCATCTTCCTAATGGCATGTGTCCACCTTCCATCGCTGCTGTACTCCATCTTATGAGGTTCTTGTCCAACGTAGAGCTCCTCAGAGTCTTCCATTGGTGCAGAATCCTCATGATCAGTGGACTCCAGGCTACAACCCTGAATAGTCTCGTCTCCATCTCGTTCATGCTGGAAGCTCACCTAGTAGAAGTGGTAGGCACCTGGTGGGGCTGGATTTCCTTATGATGGGACTGCAATCAAAGCACTTCCTTTGGCCAGGGTTCCACCAAACCAAGTACGACTTTGGCATATCTCGGTGGTCCACTGCGGTGGTTCACGTGGCTCCATGTGCACCCACTCTTCATCCAGACCGATTCAGGTGCATTCCGATTGCTTTTGGATCTAGGTTTGTTTAGAAAATAATTAAAACAATGTGGAACCATATATGGATTTCTCTTTTTCTCTGAAAACACGGAAGTGGACAGATTGTAGTTTTCCTCCTCCATTTTCCCCTTAGCGTTCACGTTTAATCTTTCATTAAAAGACAACATTTCCCTGCACTCACTGCTGAAATGGGCCTGTATCACTCTACAATTAAATGGTATGTCTGAGAAACTGTATTTATGCGCTCCAAACGCTCTTATTTCACAATTACTTTCTATATTCAAAAGCGTTTATGCTTTCTCAAACTTTATTTATTTTACATGGGCTTAAAAAGTACTAGGTAAAAGTATAGGCAAAAGTACTCGCTAGCGAACTCGTAATAAACAAGCAAAATAAGTAGGACTGGCTATCAACACAGAATCACATTACTGTTGACAGCAAATTGAAGATAAGATTAAAAGCTTTTAACAATGAATCTATATCAATTTTTATCATTTAAAAGGCTATATATGTAACCGGCCCTGATCGCCCCGCTCCGAAAGGGACTCGATCCAGCATCTCCGGCGTGGGAGGCAGGTGCGCTAACAAGGAGGCTAAAGGCTACAGCCTCTAGCATCAGTGCACCACTTGAGGTCAGGAGAGTGAGGTTTACACACTGCACAGCTATCTACCAGCTGGCTCCCATTACATATATAGATATATGGATGTATGTTTTTATCCTATTCTATATTAAACAAAACATTACAATGGCATTGTTCAAAAACATTTTATGTACAGTTATTCTAATAACTCCCTAATGACTATATACAGTATTTGTCCATTCCTTACCTCCTTGGCAGTGCTTTTGAGCTGATTGACTCAAAAGACAGATACAGTATAAAATAGATGCATTTTTTTTGCATGTAACTTGACAGCTGGATTATGTAACGTCTATGTTGATCTCCAAGATGCTTATCTTGCAGGTGATAGATAACTGATTTAAGTTCTGCATAATCCCAAATTTGTATTTGTGTGTCCCCACAAAAAATGCTAAAGTATTCCTATTGGAACCAATAATATATCCTATAATTTGGAACTAATCCTAAAGGATTTGAATTGGAATATTCTTATAGAACATATAAGTACTGTATAATTGTGTATGTATATAAAATATCTTTTAGAACATATTATAATTACCAACAGCATAAAATTCCCATGTAGAACATCAAATTCCATAGCTTTGCTTTAAATGCCCACCAGTTGCCACACATGAATCTTTTTTTAATTTTATTAATATATTACATAGGTAGTATTCTAATTAAATAAGAATGATAGCAATATCAGTTTACCTTGTAGAATCTTATTTTGTTCTTAAAGGATTCTTATGTGATTCCACTAGAATCCATAGAACTGGATAAATTATTATAGACTTTTTAGGGCAAGACTATGCACTATATTCCCAAAATCATGCTCTTTAAAATGCATCTGTGATGGCGTGTCATGTCACTGTGCAATACACTGTTTCAATCGTCTCCCCATGTATGTGAGTTGTGTATGGCACCATGTTCAGTGAGTAACAGAATGATTCACTCTTATTACAGCAAATACAGAATACAGAGTGTCACACATCAAAATTTGGCAGGAGGTAGTTCAGATTTGTAAAGATACTCCTTATTTCCTAGAGGCTTATATTTGCATTAGCTGTTTCTGCTCAGCAGCTCTTTAAAGTAAAGAAATTACGAGGCTCTTATTGAAAGAAATGGAGAAAGCGAGAGAGAGAGAGAGAGAGAGAGAGAGAGAGAGAGAGAGGGGGAACAGCTGTGCCTGCCCTATTAACATAATGTTTTTGTGTTTTGTAGGGCTGTGTGAGTGCGTGTGCAAGCCCTCATGCAGTTGCATATTTGTTTTGGAGGCCAATAGACTATGTTTGTGTGTGTGCGTTAGACGAAAGAGCGTGCAAAACAAAGAGCCGTAACCACAAGTGCCTGGAAGAACCGTAAAAACACAAACAGCCGAGCACCTGTGTCTCTGAGTCGGTGCTGAAGAGCAGGGACGTGTTGACGAGGCTCATCGGCTTCCCTGAGGTGCAAAATAAAATAAAGAATTCCTGCGGTGTCTCCAAGCGCACAGGAGAGCTATATTCTTGCAATCAAGTGCTCTAACATGGGAGTAACACTTTTAAGTGTTGACAGCTTAATTGATTACGACAGAAGCACAGTTTGTAATGACGCATCTAGAATCTGAGTCATTTTTGTGAAGCAGTTTGCTGGGACAGATTTACAGATTCATATGGCATCTCTCAAAAGTGTTTCCAGATATCACTGTGTGGAATTTTATATGTAATTTTTTGGGAAAACAAATATTTAATTAGGCCACATCAACACCAATAAAGGTTTTGGTTGAAAATATACACTCTCATTCACATTGGAATGGTATTTTTCCCCACTGCAAATGGAGACTTCCAAAAACACTCTCTAGTATCACATGCTTTGAAAAATAACATTTTCGAACTTCACACTAATTGTGCGGTTCTAGAGAGCGTTCTCAGAACGCTTCGTTGTCGGTGACGGAAAACTTTGTTCTAGCCTGAATAAGAGGTGTAAACGTAGAGAAATTATTGAATTTTCAAACGAATGTGGCTTTAGATTCTTCAGTTTACTATGTAAACCATATGCATTTCGGTTATAAGCATGAAAGCACTGGTTTAACAATGGTTTATTTATCATTTATTAGTAACACATTTTGAAAACCTCAATTCAAATGCAATTCAAATGCACAATCCAGAAAGAATAATAGCCAAAATATGTAGAAGGGTTGGCACTCTTAAGAAAATTTTAGATTTTATGTTTATTCTTTTCTGTTCTCATATTAAGGTGAGTGTTGCACCCATTTAGTGAGCTGCCTTTACATGTCGCCCCTATGCATTGCAAACCAGCATATCATCACCTTCCTAAAATAATGTCAAAAATGATTTTTTTTGGCCTAAATCATCTCCTCATGATGCTGGCCATTTCTGAAAAACCTGAAAATTTTTTGGGTATTATAATACTTAGGGTATTATTTTAGGAAGGTGACGATATATGGTTTTTGCGCCTCTGCATTCAGTGCTTCAGTCTGTGGTATGTGAGCAAGCTGCGCTCTCTAGCGGTCTGGACGGCATTGTCCATTATACCAATATTATACATAATTGAAAAGGTGGTTTTGTTCCTTTGGTTAAAACTTTAAATTTTTCCATGATCTGATTGACATTTTCATGGAATACATAGTATGAAAATAACTATGTATATAGTAATAATTATATAGGAGATTCGAAGGAAGATGATGACAAAGAGGAAATCGCTAATGCTACAGGTGTTTGTTTCTCTCAATCTCAATATTATGTGTGTAGACACATACACAAATACAGATTACACATTATAGTTTATAGATTACAGAGGTTCAGAATTCATAGGTAATGTTTTATCATATAGAGTACATACATGCAAAATGTGAGTTCTGTTGTTTTTAACTGCAAAAAGATGTGCAAAAAATGTTTTAGAAGTACATAACATTTTTTCATATTTTTTTTATTATTTATTTTTAGAAAAGGAAAAAAAAAGCTTATTACCTCTTTTTATATTTTAAAGCATAATTACTAAGAAAAACAGTGATCTGATGACAAAATAAGATGAGTGGCAAAATATCGATATCGGCCTATAGGTTTTTGTTAAAATCGGTATCGGTCAAATATCTGTGCATCCCTAGAGTAAAGTAATCACAAAGACTCTGCAAATTGATTCGATTTGGTGATTAATATAAGAACCAGTCTACACTGTGTGCAAGCAATGTAATACAGCACAAAAAAACAAAACAAACAAACCAGAATGTCCCCAATAGGCGCAATAATCGACAAAGACGTGGCATGCTGTCTACGTAGTCAGATTCGTCAGTTACGATAGTAGCAGAGTTTGTCACGTAACGTCCAGAATCTGATTTGTTTTAGTGAATCAGTCCATGCCAGTGTCGACAGTTTTTTTTTTAAATAGGTTAGTTCAAAAATAGATTGACTGATTTAGATAATCACTATATTTTTCCCAGAATTGAAGAAGCACAGATTTTACATTTATGCCTTGCTACGATTGTCTTTCGAAAACACTCACCATTGCCGCATACTTTGGAAAATGATATTTTCAAACGAAATGAGATGATGCTTTCAAACCCATGTTCCATGTTCATCTGTTTTTGTTTGAAATCTCTGTTTTCAGTTTAATAACATCATCGTTTTCCAAAGTATCATAAAATGGAGAGCATTGCGAATCCAATGCATTTTCAAACGGAAATGTATTAGTGTGGACGCAACCTTAGATTCTGCTGTTTATTACTAGGTTTTCAAATTATGTAAAATGTGGTGTTAAATGCCACTTTTTATTCTAGCATGTCATCTTGCAGTTTTACAGACAAATTGAGTTTTTACAGTCGAGCGTTTGCCGAATTGACGATTAAACGAAGTTCGATCTGGTCAATAACAAGAACCAGTTTAACAAAAGGATTCGTTGTGAATCTGACATCACTAGTCGTGTCGCGTCTCTCCCCTGATTCAGAATGGAAAACTAGTTTACAGCATACTGATTAGAATTCCCCTATTCACGGAATACTGCTTACTATGTTTGAAAAATTGTATGTTATTAAAAAATAGAAAAAGTCCCGCACACTGTCATATGGCTTAAGAAACGTTATTAAATGAGAAACATTTAGTTCAGAGACTTTTGCCAAGACATTACCTTCTTCTTCAGGGTAACAATGCAATGGGGAACTACATTGCTCTCACATGACCTTGTTATGTTGACCTTATTATGTTTAAGAGTCAACTTTATTGTCATTGTGCAGAGTACCAGTACAGAGCCAATGAAATGCAGTTGTTTTCGCATATCCCAACTAAGCTGGGGTCAGAGCATCAGCCATGAAACAACACCCCTGGAGCAGATAGGGTCAAGGGCCTTGCTCATGGGACCAACAGTGGTATCTTGGCAGTGCTGGTACTTGAACCCCCGACCTTTCGGTCAGTAACCCAGAGCCTTAACCGCTGAGCTACCACTGGCCACTTCCACTTTGTTTAATTCCGCAAGTTGCGTTCAGTTATAATATGGTACATAAAAATTTTAAGTTGTATTTTTAATCCAGTTTTGAGTAAAAATGTATTCCTTGTGTTGTGCTGAGGTTGCTTAAAGTCAATTTGCATGCTGTGCACAATATACAGTATTTACTGCAGAAATAGTATAAGTAGCATAGTAGTATGATATTCTGAACATAGTCAGAGACAGAGAGAGAGAGAGAGAGAGAGAGAGAGAGAGAGAGAGAGAGAGAGAGAGAGAGAACAGAAGAAGGCCAGCTCATACCCGAGGCCATGCAAGGATTTTCTCTGTATTATTGATAGAGGAGAGTAATTAGACTCTGGTGTAGCACCTGTTTCTGTCCCCGCTAATGTTGTGCCTCAAGAAGATGGTTCTCCCCAGGGCTGGTTCATGATGAATGACAGCGCGACAGTACAGAGGTTCTGACTATTATCGCCGCCATTCTTCGTTATTTTTTAATGTCACGGCAATCACTGCCCGTCCCCGTTTCTAACCATCATTGATTGTAATTAAGCTGAACTTCAAAATTATAATTTCATTCCAATCAGGGCTAATGCGACTGTAATGCATATTGCCGGGTGATAAGTGACCTGAAAAGAAATGAACCTAGCTGGATCCCTTCATCATTTTTTTTTTTTTATTTTGTCATGGGTTTTGCTGATGTATATAATACATTTATACTGATACTTCTTGTATTTGTCTGTGCTTCAGGCTTTATGGCTCCTCACACAGCAGAAAAATACGGTTGCCTGTTCTGTTTGGAGTGCTAAAAGTTTTTCTGTTCAGTTTTGAAAGAGAGTGACTATAATTGATCTGTAGTCACATTCTAGATATTAAAGCTTAACTTCAAAAAGTTCCACACTTCAACTTTGAAGAGTAAAATTCTACTTGCAACCAAATTTTGAGAACAAGTTAGATTGAAATGTGCTGTATGAACAGAACTGTAGTTGGTAAATGCTGGTAAATGCATTGTCAATCCAAACACTGTGAATGTAGCCTCTTTCTCTCAGTCTCCAAACTCTCTTTTTTTACTGTCTTGTTTGTTTATCTCTCTTTGTCTGATAGGTATAACAATTAAAAGTTATTCATACAACTCCAGTGGTTAATGTCTTCTAACTCGATAAGATCGCTTTGGGTGAGAAACAGATCAATATTTAAGTCCTTTTCACTATAATTGTTTACTTCCGGTTGCTCCAATGTGTATCCATTAGGGGAATCAGTTCACACTGCCTCTCGCGTTACGTAAGCATGTTCAAATGAAAGCAAACCCAATGAAGCATTCTCTTGTAAACAAATCGAGCTGCACTTCCGGTTGTATCGCGTCAGATCTTGCGTGAAGCGTGAGGCTACGTGAACCGACTCCCCTCATGGACACACATTGGAGAACGAAAAGGACTTAAATCCTATCTCTTTAGAAAACATTCATTAAGGGTGGGCTCTTTGTCTTGGGCCAGTAAGTAACCACCTAGCAACCACATAGCAACATTCTGGCAACCACCCACAACAACCTAGCATTGTTGACACATATTCTTTAGAATGTAATCACCTAGCAACACTCTAGCAACCACATAGAAACATGCTAAAAACCACTCATAACACCTTAGCAACCTTAAAGCAACATTCTGGCAGCCACCCACAATAACCTAGCATTGTGGCTGCAACTTTTGTATGGAAGAGCACCACTCACATTTCCCACCTAGCATTGCTCTAGCAATTACCCAGAACACCCAAGCAACCACATAGAAACATGCTAAAAACAACCTAGAACACCCAAGCAACCACATAAAACAAGACTAGTACTATACATAGACAACTAATATTGGCAACATATGCATGCTGTATAGCTAGAGAGGAACTGGAACTGGAGTCTTGTTTCTCCCAAGGTTATTTTTTTTCAATAAACTAACATCTAATGGGGTTTTGTATGGACAAGCACCACATGGCAACTCTCTGGCAACCATCCACAACGGAGTAGTAGCCATTACAGGGGTGTTTTGTGGTTCATGTAGCATGACTGGTAGAGCATGGTGCTAATAAAGCTGTGGCCATGAGACAAGTTTGATTCTCAGGTAACATGCATATTGATACAATGCATGCATTCAATGCATTGTTAATTGCTTTGGATTGAAGATCTGCCAAGTGAATACATGTAAATGTTTTGACTTTTGATTTTATTCTCCTCTCAGTGTTTTGGATGGCTTCATTGAAATGTGTATTTTGGTTGTCTGTCACTGCGTGTGTGTGTCAGAGTGTGAACGGTGCTTAAGACTCCTGCCTGGCTCTCGTATTGATCTTGGCGGGGCTCTGGCGAGCCTCGGTACTGGTTACTGTCAATAACACAAAACACATCAGCCAGCAGCACAGGCCAGTCAAAGCTAAAAGAGCCTCTGCCATATTTAGCTCCTCATCACCAGGAGAGAAAAACACCTGTATCGATTATAATGTTGTTTTGATTGTAATCACAGTTGTTCACACAGGTGCTGTCATTTCAGAGTATCATTAAATGAAATTAGATAGTGAAGGTGTGTTTTATGAGTTTGTATGTGTTTATACAGGCGATCTTGGATGGTGGATGTGTTGGTGGAAGACTTTGCAACTCAGGGAGGCCCGATCCAGATAGGCCTGTGGAGGTAAATGGTCAGATGTTAATGCATAGAACCTCGATTAAAGGTCTGTTTACACCAAGAACACTACGACTAAAATGGCACATAAGTAAAAATAATGTTGCAAACAGTTTCACACCAAAAATACCGACCACCAAAACTTTTGTATATCTGAATTAGTTGTTTGGCAAAAGATTGTTATAGCCTACAAAAAAAAAAATTAAGATAACTAAATAAATTATAATATATAATTTATATATAAATATAATTTTTTGTTCTGAAAATTTCTACTTAAATCTGGGTAATGTCCCTTAAAGTCAACGTCAAAAAATTGTCCTTCTGTAATGTGACTTATTTCAGAGATGCAACATTTAACCAGCAAAAAAGGGCGGGGCTTTTATGTATAGAGAATTGATTGGATGCTTAAACGTGTGCATTCAATACCAGAATGGAACAAGCATGACTTGAATGCAAGTTTGTTGAAACAAATTAATGTATTTCTCAAAACTATCCATTCAGGAGAAAGGAAAAGTCGTTTCAGAGAAAGAGCAAGCTATTTCATTTTGATTGAAGATTACGAAGCCCTTTTTTTCTTTAAAAACATTCACTGTTGAATCTTTCACAATAAGACTAGAAACATGCATTAAAGAAGTTAATTGGGTCAGTGTTGATTACATGTTGTCATTAACATTTTCAGTCTTTATATAATATATTTTCCCCCTCATTTTCAAATTATAAACTCATTATAAACTCATTAACTCTCGTTTCAAAGTATACAATTATTCCTTTTGTCCAAAATGTGCAGTATCTAGTGAATTAATGAACAGAATGAATGCACAGATTTTACTACTATCATCTACTGATGTTTTATAGGTTTTATAATTATATAGGAGATTCGGAGGAAGACGATGACAAAGAGGAAATCGCTAATGCTACAGGTGTTTGTTTCTCTCAATCTCGATATTATGTGTGTAGACACATACACATACACAAATACAGATTACACATTATAGTTTATACATACTAGATTACAGAGGTTCACATTCATAGGATGTTTGTTCGTATTTTTAGCAATTCTTTTGGAATGGAAAGCAGATTGCAGAGAATTCCTGCGATCCTTTTCATAATTCACAGTAGCTTCAAACAAAATCTGTTCCAACAAATCACAGCTTCTCATGTTGGAATAACCTGGATGGATATACGTGCGAAGCGCTGCATGCTCTCATAAATATTCTTTTCATGTGCATATGTGTGGAATGCATTGGATCACCTTACCTTTTAGTAGGGTTTAGTGGATGTCATGTGCACGCTATTTTTTGTAATTAGGGCTGTCAAACAGCTTGATTTAAATATATTACCATTTATTACACATATTCAATTCATGCAAATTTTAAAGCGCTCCCTCGTCATTACAGCCGGGGGCAAGAGCTCGACTGGCGAGGCTTGTATTGAGACTGTACATGACCTCGTTTCTGCAGTGCCTCACTTAAACACCAATGATCAATTTAATAAAAAAAAAATATTTGGAGAAAATAATCTTTGATTGGAGAGGCTTAGTGTTTACAGGAGGGCTTCCTCGTTTTGTGGTGTTGTCTGTGATCTGATTGATAATACAGAAGATAAGCATGAAGAGTGTGTGTGTGTAGAAGTCATTAGGTGTCGTGTTGAAAATGGCAAGCAAATTCGCTGAATAATAAAGGTGGAGGCTGAACTTTACCTTAATTAGCATGAATAATCACACCGCTGCTGGGGTTTGCACAAAAAAAAAAAGAGGGAATGAAAAGGTAAGAGTTAAAGACAGAGTCTGAGATATAATAATCGCATTCAGTGACAAGCCAGTGCTCACCACCCTAATGAATCTTCAAATGGATCAAGAGGTCAATGGCATAAATGTGGTTCTGGTCTAAAAGCTGCAAAATAATTGCTGAGCACCTGTGGTTTTAAAGGAACAGTTCACTCAAAAATGAGAACTCAATGAATTAGCATTTGCTCACCGTCATGTTGTTCCAGACATGTATAGCTTTCTTTTTTACGCAGAACACAAGAATAGATGTTTTAATGAATATCCAGGTCTTTCATTTTAATACAATGGCAGTAGACAGTGCCTTACTTTAAAGCTTAAAAAGGTCCTTTTTAATTCAAAATTGCTATGAGAAAAGCTTGTTCATGAACTTAAAATCAAGGCGTGTTTTTGCATGAACACTCTTGCCACTGTGAACTAGCTTCTCTAAATTCCACTGAAATATGACTTAAATGTAAGATTTACCACCAAAACATGTTGTATTCCTTTAGAAGACTTGGCATACAATGTACAAGACGCATGGACTACTTTTATGATACTGTTGGGCCTTTTTTTAACCCCTTAAAGGGATAGGTCACCCAAAATGAAAATTCTCTCACTATTTACTCAACCTCATACTCTCCCAGATGTGTATGACTGTCTATCTTCTGCAGAACACAAACAAAGATTTTTTTTAAGAATATCTCAGCTCTGTAGGTCCATACAATGCAAGTGAATGGTGACCAGGACTTTGAATCTTCAGAAATCATGTTAAGGCAGAATAAAAGTAATCCATATGACTCCAGTGGTTAAATCCATGGTTTCAGAAGTGACATGATATGTGTGGGTGAGAAACAGGTCAATATTTAAGTCCTTTTTTCTACCATAAATCTCCACCTTTTACCAGCCCCAACCATTAGGTGGCAATATGCACAAAGAATGTGTATCGCCAATAAACAAAAGAAGAAGAATGGGGAAGTAAAAATGAAAGTCAAGATTTATGATAAAAAGTACTTAAATATTGACCTGTTTCTCACTTACACCCAGGGCTTGACTGGTAATCTGGCATACCGGGCATTTTCCTGGTGGGCCGACACACTTTGGGGCCAAATAGGGGCGGATTGAACATCGATGAAACTGAGCGGGCCTGTGGGTGCTAAAATGAGCCACAGCGTTATGCAGAACGGACCACAAAACGGCACCGTGATATGCAGAAAAGGTCAGCGGCCGATTTCTCTTCCCAGTCCAGTCCAGCCCTGCCTACACCTATTATTTTGCTTCTGAAGAGATGGATTTAACCACTGAGTTGTGTGGATTACTTTTACGTGGATTTATGTGATTTTTCATTCCCTTTCTGTGTATGGACCTACAGAGTGGACATAAAAATCCCTGGATGCAAAAATAGTTATATGTGATACCATTTGAGAGCTTAAAATCTGAACTTTTACAGAATTCCATAATTTTGGCATTTATGTTCCAAAAAATGATATAGTAAGATCTGAAAACCTTCAAGTCGCAAATGAGCGCCACCCTGTGGTAATGTTGTAGATATATGAATATTAAAGTTTTTCAAATAGACAAGTCATAAATCAAATAAAAGGTCTCAGGAATGTGAATGAATTTTTATTGTTGAAGGCTTTCAAAGACAGGATAAAAAAAGGTGTGGTTTTTACAAGATTGTATACACACAATATATATATATATATATATATATATATATATATATATATATATATATATGCACTATTGGAATTTATTTCTTCTATAAAATGAGAGCAATAACTTGGAATTAGTCCACTGTATGTGTGTAAGTTGAGCTTTTAAATTTCACTTTGAAAAATTGCAGGTGGCAGCCAAAATATGCAGCAGTGTTGAAGGGGTTAAGCTAAAGTGAAGGACTATCCTCTGCCATTGTTTTGAAAAGACAGATTGCGATATTCATTAAAAAAATCTCCTTTTGTGTTCTGCATAACAAAGTAAGTCATGTGGGTTTGAAACAACGTGAGGCTGAGTAGATGATGTCATAATTTTCATTTCTGGGGGAATTATTATTTTAATAATACCTGTCTCACCACTCAGATCAAGGAGGTTCAGCTTCCAGATTCATTCATTAGCAGCATGCGGCCTGCTCCTGTGCTTCCATAGTAAGCTGTTTAATGACCTTGTTTGTGAGACCATGCTGTTCAAAAAACAGCTCTGAAGGGTAAAGGTGTTCTTTAGAGTTGTGCAGAGTGGCGTACACACTCGAATGCACAAAGAAATGCACGTTTCACCCCCAGATGCCTGGTGCTCACAAAGCAACTCCAAGTATGACTAGTTTGAATGTGCCAGTAATTAGCTGTTTAATTAAGATCAGCATCATTCATATGCTTGCCAAGCCTGATGTCTCTCTCTCACACACACAAACTACCACAAAAACATAGATACATGCCACAACAACTGCTTATTAGCAAATACAACCTGCTTTTGTAACACGGTCAAGTGTTAGTTAATTCAAAAATTACATTTCTGTAATCATTTACTCAACCTCATATTGTTCCAAACCCATATGGCCTTTTTTCTTCCATGAAGCACATAAGGAGTTTTTTTGCAGAATGTCCTCACTGCTCTTTTCCAAACAATGAGAATATTTCAGTGAATAGCAAGTAAAACATCAGTCTGTTCCTCACACTAAGCTATCATATGGCTTCAGAAGACTTGGAATATAATCGAATGGACTACATTTATGATTTTTTTTTTGTCCTTTTTTAAACTTAACTGCGTGGGTAAGAGGAGAACAAATGTCCTGTAAAATATCTCCTTTTGTGTTCCACTGGAGAAAGAATGATTGTCATATGGGTTTATATTGACTAAATAGGCAAGCAATGACAGAATGTAGATTTTTGGCGAACTGTTCCTTTAAGAATTCACATTATGTGTAGGGGAGTAGGATTATCGTATTCTCATTGCTATTTTATTAACTCTGTGGAACAGGCATATGTGTGTATAATAGAGGGATTTGAAGATTTAAGCGACGGCTTTATCAGTAGTTGAAAAGGAAACTTCAAAAAGACAGACTCCATGAATAAACATTATTATAGCCTCCTATATATTTATTTGATCAGATAGACCTTAAGATGTATGCAGATCAATGTTAAAAAAGTGAAAAAATGTGTGTGTGTGTGTGTGTGTGTGCATACATTTGTGATTTAAAGGAACAGTTGACCACAAAATGAAAATGTCCTTCACTGACGACACCTTTTTCTTTTCTTTTGTGTACTGCAAATGTTGAATTTACAAAAGTGTTGAAAAATGTGTAGCTTCAGTTTTAAAAACTGCGATGAAACCTTTTATTTTGACCTATTACACTTTTTTTAATTGATCGCAAGCAAAAATGAGATTTGTTAGTTACAGTGAAAGGGAAAATGTAAGTGCATAACTACTTACATTTTGTTCTGTTCATCACCAAAAGCTATCGTAGAGCTTCCGAACACTTGGAATATAGCGCATAAGTCATCTTTTTGGTCCTTCACAGAGATTTCAATCATAATCCACTTTTGTAATATAGGGGCAAGCAGCTCAGACAATCTGCATGATATCTCCATATGTTCCACACAAAAGTAACGGAGTACAGGTTTAGAACAACGTGAGGTTGAGTATATGATGACAGAATTTTCAACTTGCATGGACAATAATTGTTAATGACCAAATGTTAACGTTCTGGGTTGTACAGCTATTCATCACACAGGTGTGTGCTCATGCTATTAAATAAGGGCCGAGTGCTGACGGAGTGCTGCTTTGTGCAAATGCCGTCCATTATTCATTTGTGTGTCTTTTTGTGTGATGTGTTTTGCCTCCTCTTTGTCAGGCACATTTGCACTACCTGGTGAGGTTAGAGAGGATCTGATACCTGCATCCTCTTCATCTCTCTGTCACCACACACTGCTGGAGATTGCCTCTACTTTCACGGACCAGAGAAAACACTCTCAGTGCTGCCGAAAATAAGGTATACATTGTCTATTCCTCCACAATGTTGCTTACTAAAGTGCAATTTTGTTCTAGATAGAATGAAAGCCACAAGGTTGTTGCTTTCCATCTGGATGAGAACTTTGATAACAACAACATTGTGCTGTTTCGCAAATATCCGGTACAAGAGCAGAAAAGCGGACCATCTTGACTATTAATTGGTTGTTGCCAGACTCTGGGAAACACTTTTAACATCTAACATCTCTGGTTTTACAAAGTATAGACCTTGTTAAGTGAGTCAGAGCCTTTTTTTTTATTTTGGCACTGAAGAAGATGGAAGACTAATTGTCTGCAAATCATCAGTTTGCTTGGTGCTTGAACATCAATGTATGAATCATCATTTTGAAGGCTTTTTAGTCTTAATCAGTAAACAAACATTAGCATCACAGTTCTTACTGAGCATTAAGCTCATTAAAGGTGATTATAAACAATATACCTCAGCCTCACCCACAGCCAAATTTAAAGGAATAGTTCACCCAAAAATGATTCACCCACATGTCATTTAAGCCCCTCAAAATGACCCTGAAAGTACCATAAAAGTAGTCCTTATAACGGCAAGCTATATTCCAGCTGCTCTGAAGGAATACATTAGCTTTGTGTGATGAACAGGATGAAATTAAAGTTGTTATGTAATGATAAATGCAAATCTCATGCGCATTTCCGCATATTTAAATTTCACAGGATGATTTATAAAAACATGTGATAATCAATGCCATTTGGTGTCATTGATGTCTAGCCTGGCCTTATGCATCTTTGAGCTCCATATTTGAATATACATTGATAGGGAAGATTTTTAGTGAATAACACTTTAAATCTGACACATCCAGTGCAATTTTAAGAGTTTCACCACAAATCAGATGACTAGTACCAAGCTAGAAGCTTTTCTTCTTATAGCCCTCAGTTATTCCATTTTGACACCAACTTATTCCACTTATTCTATGTTTAATATGCATCTTCAAAACCGACCGAACAAATAATTTCTGTTTGTTAGTACTCTATTTCAAGTACTCCAATTGCAATGAAATTGTTGTTGTTGCTAGCAAGGCTCAAATGCAACCGAAGGTAATTTTCTGACTCAGTGGCTCAAATAGAGGACCTGTGGTGTAACTATTTTCCGAGCTTTTGACATACTTGGAAAAGTAATTAATTTCTTGTCGCTAAAACCTGTCTTACTGTGTTTTATTCACTGGAACAGTGCATTTTTTTCTGCCTAAGCACCTCATAACCTGAATAAAAGCGCAAAACATGCTTTGTTTCTTTCTCTTGGCTTGATCGTGATTTTGACATTTCAAAGAATGTCCGAATGTAGCATAAGAGTTTTCTAGCTGTTTCCCAGCATGTTTTCTAACACCCCCCACCCGCTTGTTTTTTTCTCTCTCTCATGAGTTTCTTTTTACCCTGTGGCCTGGAGTCTCTAAAGCAACAAAAAAAGTACTTTCCAACGTTTTACTGTTCATTTACCTGTTATATAAAATTAAGAGAGAAAGTATGCATATTATCATTTTGTCTGTATGGTCATGAATTTTTAATGTCTGCTCCTGTCCTAAAAAATACTTTTTTAAGCAATTAGTGGACAGAGGGGTTGAAACAAGCCTCAAAGGGCACTGCAAAAAGCTATTTTTAAAAGTTAAAATGACTGTGAAAATGTGTGTGTGTATGTGTGTGTGTGTATATACATATATACATACACACACACATTTTCACATATAAATACCCAATGTGCTCCAAAAGTCTAAGACCAGTACATTTTCTCTTCCTATAATGTGATTTTCTTTTCCATTACAAATTATATTATCATCATCCTAACAACTTGAAATTTGTTCTTCTTTTAACATCATAACTTTTCTATGTTTTAAACTTTACAACACTGTAAACCTTTCTGTTTATTACCAGGATATAAAAAAAGTCAGACTTTTGGATCACAATATGTAGATATAGCCAGGCTTGTATTAACAGTTAACACCTTTGCAATTTAAAGGTTACAGAGGCGTTTAGGCTATATGAAAATACATTTCAGGCTTTATTTGCAGCATGAGCTCCAAAAGATACAAAGAAGTGGACAAAGTGAAGAAAATACTTTATCTTTATTTATTAGCTCCTTAAAGGCATAGTACACAAAATAAATAAATAAATAAAATATATTTTATCATTTAATCACCCTCATGTTGTTCCAGACCTGCATTGTTATTTTTTTCCGTGGAAAGTTTAGTAAGTATGTGAGTCTCAGTCACCATTCACTTGCATCTTTTTTTCCAGACAATGGTAGTAAATGGTGACTGAGACTGGGTGAACCATTAAAGACTATAGAAATTCTGCTTTACTTTAGTTTCAATCAATATGTAATCAAATAAATGTTTTATTCACAACCCTTTGCCTGTCTACGATGGAAAATACATGTTTATTGCATACTTTGTCTTATTTTTGTATTTATTTGTGAAATCTGCTCAAAGCGGTTTCTTTGACTTGGCCCTGTTGTTGCTAAGCAATGAAAACAAGCATTTGGAAGATCACAGATCACTCTGATGGCAGCACTTTATCTCAGTGCAAACCATGCCTGCAGCTCTGCATCTGTTCAGGATTCATTTCAGTTGCATGCAGACCTCGCATTAGCTGCCAGTCCAAATATCTCTCTTTCTCTGTGCAACATTTCCAGGGAGAGTTCAAATGCCCTACCAGGTGGATACTCCTGTTTGCCAGATGGGGTTCCCATTGTGGTCCGCTTGACATCGTAGATCATAACCATGAATCTTTCGGTTACAGAACCCACATAGATAGCAAGAGAGAGATTAAGGGGGCAACCCCATTCCCTCCCTGCATTGCGAGCCAGGTGTGGATGTGAACCAGAAAGAGTATTTTGAGGGGCCCCAACAGTCTTTTCCAGGTGATAAAAGTTCAACAGAATCTTTAAGAAGGTTAAGACAATGTTTCTTTAAAATGTTGCCATGTTCCAGGCTGCGTGCCAGATCCCCTTTGCTACATTTGAAGGCCTGTTCTGCATCTTCAAAAATGCTAAACTTAATCACGTCCCTAATAGCTTATTAATAGGCTGTTTAAGTTTTGCTCATCCATTAATTAAATTAAGGATTTATCAAGGACACATTGACCCTGCATAATGAAGAACTGCGGCAAATAAAAAGAGAAGCTTTCTTAAATGATTAGTTGACTAAAAAAAACAAACCAATCTCAGTTATTATTTACTCACCCTCATGTTGTTTCAAACACGAAAGATGTTAGGCAGAATAACAGGGTCACCAATCACCTTTATTTAATCTTTTTTTTTTTTTTTTCATTCAATGAATGTGAATGGTGACTGAGGCTAACATCTGCCTAACATCTCTTTTTGCATTCCATGGATTAAAGAAAGTCATACATGTTATGACACACACACACACACACACACACACACACACACATAGATTTGCATATATATATATATATATATATATATATATATATATATATATATATATATATATATATATATATATACACATATACTGTATGCTAATGAATCGTTAAGACAGGGGACATTTGTTTTAGAAAGAAAACAGGTCAATTTTAACTTGCAAGCATTGTGGATTTTTAACATGGGCAAGAACCAAGTGTGACTTTTCCTTTCATGACATTTAATTTCCTTCCATGACTTCAGTGATTAATTTTCCTGATTCATTAAGCATATGCTAATTTACTAACTTGCCCGGTCACATGCAGCGCTTTGTGTCCAGTCATTGTACCTGTTGTGTACCCACTTTAATTGAACTTGCCAATCATTTGCAAGTTGCTCGAGGAAGTTGGAGCAAGCAATTATTTGGGCAAGCTATGTTTTCTTTCTTTTTGTAACTTTATTTTTGAGTGTTTGCGTTCTTTCCCTGATTAAAGCTGTCGTTCAGCATCCTCTTGAGTGTTCTTGGCAGCCGTATGTGTTTTTTGAATAAGAGGTGGGCTGTATTCTTTGAGTGTGTCTCTCCTGAGGGTGTCACTGTTGCGTTGCTGATTGGTCTCAAGACCATTCTTGCCCCTCTTTCAAGCACATCATCTGCAACGGTGCACAACCAAGAATCCCACATCCACAAACACACACTGAAAATGTTCATATATTTTGATAAAGAAAACATACAAAGCTTTTTTCTCCATTAATAATGAACAATTAGTTATAATTTAATAATAATAATAATATTATTAATAATAATAAAAATATTATCTAAAGGTGATATGTGATTAATTTTTCCAATGCTAAAATAACTTATATCCCAAAATATGCAGATTATATGCATAGAACAAACGTGTAAGCAATTTGTACATTGATTACTCTGAAAAGTGTTTAGAATGTGGCACTATCAAAACCACAGTCGAACCCAACCCCGCGGACAAATCAACATTGGCTCAACCAATGGCGTGGATTTGGGGCGGGACAATGTGTTTGTTTGACCAATGGCTGTGTCTCGTTTCGAAGGCTGTGTGCTAGGTAGGACGCTGTATACCGATCGCGCTCCTATAAACAAATCTTTGCTGCGTCCCAATTCGCATACTATCCGTCCTAAATAGTATTCGAAAATAGAATTAGTACGTCCCAAATCGTAGTATGTTGAAATGAGTGTTCCAAAGATACCCGGATGGTCTACTATTTCCGGTCAGAATCCGAAGTGCAGATCGATGCACACTCTAACGGCTAATATTGCCCACAACCCATTGCGTGCGGGAGGGAGGAGCTTTGAGATGATGCAAACATGGCGGCCGGATGCGGCAGCGGAGATGCGCCCTCAGTTTTTAAGTGTAAGAACTTAAACGTTTAGCGCTAATTAAAGTTATATTTTATTGTCTCATAATATTAATGGATTTGTGTTGGGCAAAAAAAGTACCGTGTTTATCTTATAGGGTCCGATGAAGACACTGAGCGCCTCATTAACTGGCGCATTGCACTGCATTGCATTGGACATATAAGAATGAATGGAATGCAGAATGTTTGTTTAACTGTCACGGTGTGCGTAACTAGGCAACCACGTTCTCTTCCATTGCATGACGTCTTCGTAGTATGTCCCAGAACGTGCATACTCTTTTGCTACACACTCAAAAGTATGTACATTTTCTTAAAAAAGAGTACATACTTTTAGGTCTTAGTATAAGTAGGCGAATTGGGACGCAGCTCTCGTTACGTCCGTAAACACGTTCGGAAATAGAACGTAACATGGTTGCTATGACAGCACGCCACTCTTTAACAAGCGCGAGCACTTCGAGTGAGATGGTAACAAAGTCCCTTTAGAAATGAATGTATTTGAGGTAAAATTTAGGAGAGTTATAATGATGTAAAGAGAAAAGAAAGTAGATTTTACAGGTGTACTTTTAGTCTAATAATTTATTTTAATTATATATTAATATATTTTATATACTCTGCACCCATCTACTGTGGTACTTCAACATGGGAATTATCATTACTTGCTTTGAACATCATATTTACTGGCAAATTGGCGTTATTTGTTTGAGATATTTCCGTTGAAGCAAAGAATTGTGGGTTGTGAGTGCCCATGAAGGATACACATCATGAAAGAAGGTCACATTTGAAGGCTGCATTCAAAGTGTCCTACTCGCTTTTATGAAATGAGACAGTCTCGATGATGTATGCGGCCGAGAAATGTGACCTCCGGAGGACGCAGCCTTCCAAACGAGCAACCCGATATCACGCCGAGGCGTGAAATAGACACGCCGGTCCACTCGCGGATGCGTGTCGGTGTCACGCTTTGCCTCCTCTAGGCGTGTACATGACACGCGCGCGTCTACGTAGAATACCGGCAGGGGGCAATCGTTTCCTCAACGCCAACAACTCTCCGCGCACCAAAGAGGAAGCGATACCGTTGTCGTCGCGTTGCACGTTCGTGCGGGCAGGATGCCGGCCAATTTCGCCGGTTACTTTCACTTGTGACCATATGTGACAAATAAAGGTTCATTATAGTGCTGCTTTCATGAAGAAATCCTAACGTTGCTGTAGCCTAACGTTGTTATATGTGTGTGTGTGTGGGCTGTCGAGTATCTTGTGCTGATGTAAATAAATAAATAAATATATATATATATATATATATTTATTTAAAAAGTGTATTTATATACAAAAATATATATCCTGCTAACCGGAACTGGAGAACGCGATATATCGCTTCCTCTTTGGTGCACGGACAGTTGTTGGCGTTGAGGAAACGATCGCCCCCTGCCGGTATTCTACGTAGACGCACGCGTGTCATGTACACGCCTAGAGGAGGCAAAGCGTAAAATAGACACGCATCCGCGAGTGGACCGGCGTGTCTATTTCACGCCTCGGCGTGATACCGGGTTGAAACGAGACACAGCCAATGTCAGAGAAGAAAGTGTTATTTTTGCAATACTTTTTGTCACGAGTAGTGCACAAATTACACTTTGTAGTAGTATTATTATTATTATTATTATTATTATTATTATTATTAAAAAAACTAATGACTAAACTAGCTTTTCTAGTCACCTAATTCTGCTTATCCTGTTGAAAATCAACCATCCAGAGCTAACCAGGTCAGTACAGAGCGCTTTAAAATTTGTGCCACCCAACAAATCCATATAACCTATAAATGCCTCCTCCAGGGCCTTGACTACCGTTCAGTGCCCTTGATGAATCGTACTACTGGAGAACATACAGAATACACCTCAGGAAAATCTGGTGGCAGGAGCTTATTCGTCTAAAAATTCACTCTGATAACATGGCGGCTAGTGGGCAGCCCAGTAGCACTGCTGGAACATTAATTCAGACAAATGCACACACCAAAGGTTCAATTCCCTACATTTCTGCCTTAGTCTTCCACAGAGTTGAAGGATGTGGAGCCTGTTGGATATGGAATGGGTACTGCTTGCTTGCACCAAGAGTCAGATGAAAACACGTTTAGGCCTATATGCTAATCACGTACATACCGAAGGGTGTCTTTTGAACATGCATGCACATGTGTACGCAACAGCAAAGAGTCTTGTAGATTTGGGGTGAATTTGCTAAGAATAAATTGCACCCATTTATAAAATGTATTTTTATGCACTGTATGTTGCATCTGAGTTATTAAAGGAATTACGCAAATCAGGCAATGCAGAATGCAATTTGCATAGCACAGTTCTCCATACTGCAGGTCGTTTCTGAGATCTTGTTTGTGAAGGATGCAGTAGACAACCACGAGCACCTGAATGGGCTCTTTCATCCATATATATATATGCCTGTTTGATCCTGATCCAATGAACTGATGCAGCCATGATTGCTAGAATACGTACACTAAATCTGTTCACCACCTGCTTTCCACAGGTGATAATATTGCTATAAGTAATTGCAGCAGGCAAATAGCGTTGACTTTTGTGAATAAGGTGCAATCTATAATATGTCTAATTTACAAAGAAAAGAGGTAATGAAAGTAATGAAAATAACATAATTTAAATATGCATTGCTCAACGCTAAACTGCCCAAGATAGTGCCTACAGTAGTTAAATTGCATTATGGGTTGTTAGTAAATATGATGCAGTTTTTGTTGCGAAATACAGTGTGTAAAAGTGGTACAACTGTTTAATAAATGTGCCCTATGTGTAAATCTGAAGTGCTTAATTTCTGCACCACATGTGGCACAGAACGGAATTGCTAAATCTAACAAATAGATATTCCTGCCCCAAACTCACACAATTGGTTATATCCATGTTGCTATTTGTTTTATTGAACCACAGAGACACCGTTTTTAACTTACTAATTATAGTTGATTAAGCTGGGATAGAAGAAAGTATTTTAACATCGAAAAAGTTATTCACTTTAGCTTAAAGAAGAAAAGAACCAGGGCACAGGGATTGTGTACCATCATAACTTTTATGTCTTTGCCAATTTTGCCACAATGAATAATCTGCCAGGAAAGTCAGGGAAGGCAAAAGTTGCTTGGCTCAAGGTTGAGTGCTCTTCTCAATGAAGATATTGAGGGTCTTGCAAGAACAATGACTAAATTAACAGCGCAGCCTTTGAGTATTCCATTTTTTTCATCTTCTTCTCACTGCATCATTGCAATAATGGGTCTCTGTGCCAAAAGCCCTTGATGGATTCCTGGGGGAGCGCTTGGATTAATGGAACGGTGGTACTGAGATTTATGCCGGTTTGCTTTCATCAAGTTTACAGTGGAGGAAAACAGGAGTTAACACTCCTGTGTTATTCGATTGTATTCTGACGTATACGTCTCTCCACGTCCAGTGCTCAGGTTGCCTTGATTTACAACAGGCAAAATCACAGCGCAATAAAAGCCTTTGATAATAAAACATAGTGCCACAGGGGAGTGCGAGACAGGGATGGGATGGAATACAGAGGAGGAGAAGGGTTGATGATCTCCAAAGCAGTTTATGTAAATGCTCTCTCATCCCCCTCCGGGTTGGCAGTCACCTTGCCAAGGCCCAGTTAGGCGGCACTGGCATGGCCCCCTTCATACTGACTCCCTCCACAGTTGGAAAGAGGTTGACATGGAGGCTCAACACCTCTGAGAGCCGGGATTTGGTGCCGGATCAGTCCATATGAGCCAGGGGAATGCGTCATGCAGCATGTGGCAAGCTACTCAAACACTGTCCAAATTGCCTTTTTTCTTTCCTCCCATCCCTCTTTCTTTTACTCTCTCACTTCTTGTCACTTCTCAGAATATCTGACTCATAGCAAATTAAAGACTAAAACTTTAAAGGGATAGCTCACCCAAAAATGACAATTCTGACATCATTTACTTACAGTACCCTCATGTTGTTCTAACCCAGATTATTTTTTGTCTTTTCAGTGAACTATCCTTTTAATGATTTGAGTAAGAACAGACAAAAGTACAGAACCAGAACATCAAATAAATCCCCTAAACAGACTCTTGAGATGCATTCTCTGTGACATTTACTCAGGTGCTGAAGGACAGTCTTGCATCTCCATAGCTTGGTCTTCAACACAGACTGGCTTGTAAGAAAAGTTAAGAGAGCCTTCGAGGACAGGCAGGGAATTTATTTTCTTAAATAGTTTTGCATTCCCTCATGGAGTTTTTAGTTCCCTAGTGATAGATTGTGTTGATCCTCATGTGCTCAGATAGGAGAAAAAAGGCATGCTTCACACAGTCAAAGCCTGACTGGGGTCTGTAGGAACTCTTAAAGCCTGATAGACATACACAACGGCAAAATCAAACGGCAAGAGTCCAAACAGACTACAGATCCCATCAAGCCTTGCTCACTTTACACCTAGGTGTGAAATTGGGAAGGATTGAAATCTCAACTCTTATTGGATGAAATGCATGACAGAACACATCCCTCAACCATAATGTCATCGAGAGAATGAAACTCCGGAGATTCCTCATAATCTTGCTTCCACTGACAGTATGCGCCGCGTCTAGTTGCAGCCCTGCTGCTCCCAGGTGTAACCTCATTGCCCAAGGTAGTAATGTATATTCCTGAACTTTGGCCATACAATCTCCATCTTGCTGGAAGAGCCGAGATCCTCCCTGTTCCACCGAGCATAACGGATCCGAAGGAGACTGCCGAGCAATCCGCGTCTCACCCTTATGCCTGCAGAAGATTTCGATTCCTTCTTCAAACGAGTCGACTTTGCTGAATTCTCTGCCAACCCGCCAAGAATCAGCCGCCTTACCGTCCACCAACAGGGCGAGGAAATGGCCTCCCGTCATCACCCAAGCTTCAATGAACTGAGTCGGAGTCAAACAACAGACGAACAAACATTCTACCCACATCCTCACATGATTAAACTAAGAGGATTACATCTGGGCAGAGATAGATTATGATAGTGTGTTATTCTTGTGTATCAAGGCTATTGTTTGTACAGTTTACGGACCGCAGAGTCCGCTCATTACTGCTAATAATATTCGAGATATTACTGTGACTTACTGTTACCATGAATGTAATTTGCTGTGTTGTCGTCCAACCAAGTTGGGCTGTTTGTGCATTTCCGCCATTGCAGGTGAGACTGGCACACTGAGTTTATCCATTAAAGAACCAAGAACCGTCTTTTGAATGATAAAACTAATGGTTGCCATCTCTCTCATGATCGCTTAACCGGCTATGGTAAAGCCTTACACACACACACACACACATTTTGATAATTGATAGTTATCTTTGATGATTGTTGATTTGAAGGTCTAATAAGCTAATGTTGATTCTAATCAATGTTCTATTTATTTTAATAATTAATAATTATCTTTGGTATTTATAAATTATTGCTAATAACTAAACCCACTCAACAGATTGCATTACCTCACAATAAATTGTGTATTCCACGTTTTTAATTCCCTCGCAATAGTTTTACATTCCCTAGTTTTACATTCCCAATTATTTTGTTTTCCCTCATAATAGCTAGATTTATCCATCCTTTATTAAAATTAGCCATGGTTATACAAAAGTAACCATAGTGCAACTATAGTAACCATAGCAACCATGTTTAAGTATCCATGTTTTTTTTTAGTAGTTGTTTTAAAAATTATGGTAGCCTTCATGAACAGCAAATTTACTATATACTATATAGTATTACTATAGTAAAACTGTAGTAACCATGGCAGAATGAGTATATTTTGGCAGAATGAGTATTTTACCAGGTTGGTTTTCCTGTATTATTGCTAGGGTTTTACTTCAAATATCAGGAATGTAATCAGCAAATGACAAAAATGTACCAAAACAGCGGACAATGCGCTGCTCAGTGCGCCCCGAACACAGCCACAAGAGGGCGACATTAGCTCCTGCAGTGCTTACTGAAATGCTGAATGAAGGGAATTATATTGATTATCTCATTATTATGGCACCTGTCAAGGGGTGGGATATATTAGGAAGCAGGTGAACAGCATCAGAACTGAACCATGGAGCAATGGAAGAAGGTGGCCTAGTCTGATGAATTATGTTTTCTTTTGGATCATGTAGACGGCCGGGTGTGTGTGCATCGTTTACCTGGGGAAGAGATGCACTTTAGGAAAAAGGGAGGCAGTGTGATTCTCTGAGCAGTGTTCTGCTTGGAAACCTTGGGTCCTGGCATTCATGTGGATTTCACATTGAAACGTACCAACTACCCAACAATTATTTCAGACCACGTACACTCCTTCATGGCAACAGTATTCCCTGATGGCAGTGGCCTCTTTCAGCAGGATAATGTGCCATGCCACACTTCAGAAATTGTTCAGGAATGGTTTGAGGAACTTGACAAAGAGTTCAAGGTGTTGACTTGGCCTACAAATTCCCCACATCTCAATCTAAGGTTAAATTACACTTATTTGGGTGAAAAGTGCTTATCGAAAATGCACAAGATAAGATATTAACCCCAAATTCTGCAGGCTAAAAGCCTGATTCTATTTTAAGACTATTTAAAATTAGCCATATATTCTGATTACTTTTTTTTGCAATCAACATATACAGTAAATTGCAAATATTTAATTGTATTATACTGTTTGATAGAGTCTCATTATTTTATATTTAGGCTAACACATTATTAAAGAACACCTATTGTCTTTTACTGACCTTATGAATGAAAGCTGCAGAGACTTTCAGTTATTTTTAAAATTGCAAAAAGCCTTCCAGCTAATGCGATATATATCGCTTACATATCGTCCTAAACCCTCGGACCCACACAGCAAGCCGAGTGACTCCGTAGTGCACAGGAAATGGACATTTCCCTACTTCAACAGTCCCCGCCTTTGATTAGATCTCGCTGTTCTGGTCCCATTGGTGATTCGGTGATCACATTTCTAATCTGTGTCATATTTTATATGTGCATGTAATATCTGTTGATAAATGCCAGACTCACAGACAGCATGACGGAGATCCTGGCCGAGAGAACGCCCGGGTGATTGATTTCTGCCCTCACTATGGCGACTGAATGATTGGATGATGGGATTGATAGTTGAGGGGTTTTAAATGGCCCATACCTGAATGATGCAGGAACAGTAGGGAGGGATGAAATGTTGGAATTACATCAAGCTGAGAAAGAGAGAGGGAGAATCACTCTGCAGACTCTCTGTTTAACACCTATTCATGCTATTGTTGATAACTCAGTGTGGGGGAAGCTACTCTGAAACTGACGAGCTACCTGACACTTATAATTTGTAGTTACATTTCAGTCAAATCACCCATTTAATATAAGATACTAATATAAACATACTACATTGAAGCTAATACGTGTATATACGCACATGTATGTACTCCTACTTAAAAGAAAAGGTAAAATCAAGGTAACAGTGCAGGCACTTACTGTACAATGGGGCCAATTTTTTAAGGGTTTTAAGGCAGAAATTTGATGCTTACTATTATAATGTAAAAGCACATTAATTATTTTTGTAAAATGCATGTATTAATTGAGCTGTAACATTGTTTAAATCATAGTTTTTGTGGTCGTTTAAAGGTTTTAAGATTACAGCATTACGTCGTCATGGCAACAAAGTTGTAAAATTGGATAAAACTTTACGCAGAAAGGTTAGTAAGCAATTTGATCACATAAAAGTCATGTTAACATGCATATTGTTTAAGTCTGTGGCTATCATTTTTAATCAGCAAGTATTTTAACATATGCAGATTGGCACATTTACTTCCATTGGGACAAGTCAAAATACATTTTTGTGGTAATCAGTTCGGAATGGCAAACTACCCATACTACTCTTTTTACTTCTGCTATATCGATCAAAGGCAGTAAATAGTTAGAGTAGTATGGCAGAATGCCTTTGCCACAAATGCATTGATTGAGCTTAACTTGATATTGAAGCCAGAATATTCCTTTAAGAAATACAATTATTAACATATATATATATATAAAAAATATTTAAATGACAACATGTATAAATATATAATTGATTCGAATGCATAGTGATGAACAGCATTTTACTAAATATTAAATTATTTAGTTTACAAAATATTTTGTAGAATTCATGTAACAATTATTGTTATAATTAATAATTGTGATAAATATCATAATTATTATAATATGTTTGTATTGCAACAAAAAGACAAAGTCATGCTGCATTTGTGCAGGAAATATTTTTTTTATTACATTTATTGACATATTGTTTATTTGAATGGGTTGATTTATATGAACCATCCGAAGGAGTCGATTCAATCATTTAAGTTAAGTCAGATTTCCCAAAATGCATCATTTGAGGGAGTATGGACATCTTAGGTGAGTGTTGAGAAAGAAAAGAAATGTGAGTGTAAAGATGTGTGAACAATACAATATTACAAAAATATAACGTTATACTGGCAGTGGTTAGAATAAGTAGCATCGTATACCTGGAAAAGTTACTCTGATTTTAACTGCACAGCCACGCTACTGTCACGGACCAACCCATCATTGCCCCAACACTGGTGGTAACACTTAATTCCTTGCAGCTTCTGTCAGTTATTTCTCCCATTTGCCCACACAGCTTCCAAAATAGCAGATGCTGTGATGATACATAAATATACAGTCCTCAAGTTCATTCATCGTCCTTATATCACATGGCAAATCCCCTCTGGACAAGGAATGGCCACCAATATCCCCCAGAACGAGGACTGAGGTAGGCAATGGAATATTAAACATTTTATAACTCATCTTGTGAGCAAATATATGTGTGTGTGTGCAGAGCTAGAGATAACTGTCTTCAATCTCTTTGGCTTTGTGTCTGCCTCAGTGTTTTATTAGTTCAGTATAACAGGAGTTACTAGCATTGTATACATATTTACAGTTTTACGAGTCTTTTGCTATTGTTACGTGTTAGTATTTTTTTTATTTATTTATCATTTTAAAGGTTCTAGACCAGCTCTGGGCACGGATTAACCATTAAGAGTTAAAGCCATTCAACGAGCCATTGATTTAGCCCCGCCCCTCATTCCAAACCCTGCCCTCCAAAGATTAATTTGAGACCAAAACCGAGCAAAAGAGCAGCATTGTTTGTTCCTGTGGCTGTCAAATTGAACAGTGGCACAATTGTGCCCTCAACTGACAAACATGAATCAAAGTCTCAATCATTTGCTTTAAATACAACACTAGAGCAGTGTTTCCCAACAAGGCTGGCCAGACATCCCCTATTTCCTGGGACAATCCTGAATTTAAGCACTTTTTCTAGTGTCTCGACTTATTCTGAAAAAAAAAAAAAAAAATTGCCCCGTATTTCCCCTCAACTAAAATTACTCTATCGCCTATGCGGCTTTCTCTGTCATGTAAGTTTTCTAATCAAAGGTAGCCAAGGAAACGGCTTGTTAAACCAGTAAAATCACACCATGTTGTATGAAGTACATGATTGGATTAAACTATCCAATCACAATCCCTTATCAGTAGTTGTCCAGTTAGTGAACTGATTGAAGAGTCAGTTTGAAAGAGCACACAGATGAAATTGCGGCAGGAAATATGTCAAGGAATCGTGCATGCACACTAAATGAGGACCTCCCAAAAGAGTTCAAATTTCTAAAAAACAGTCACAGACATAGCCTAGTAAAGTGACGCATTTATCCAAAGAAACTTACAAAAGAGGAAAACATAATTTTTTATTTTTTTTTTAGTGACTGGTTAAGTGCTCATGGAAAAGATGTGTTTTATGTTGTTTTTTGAAGACAGAGAATGACTCCGCTTCACAGATGGAGTTGGGAAGGTCATTCCACCAATGTGGTATTATGAAACTGAAAGTCCAGGAAAGTGTTTTGGTGCCTCTTTGTGTTGGTACAACAAGGCGACGTTCCTTAGCCAACCGCAGGCTTCTGGTGGGCGTGTAGCTCTGCAGAAATGATTTTAGGTATGCTGGAGTGGACCCAGTGAGTGTTTTGTATGCCAGTATCAGAGCCTTGAATTTGATATGTCCATCAACTGGCAGTGGAGAGACACAAGGAGTGGTGTAACATGTGCTCTCTCTGGTTCATTAAACACCAGACATGCTGCTGCATTCTGGATCATTTGCAGAGGTCTAATTGCACATGCAGGGAGGCCTGCAATGAGAGAGTTACAGTAGTCCAGTCTAGTTATGACAAGTGACTGAACAAGCAGTTGTGTGGCATGTTCAGAGTGGAAGGGTCTTATCTTCCTGATATTGTAGAGTGTAAATCTACAGTATCTCACAAAAGTGAGTACACTCCTCACATTTTTGTAAATATTTGAGGGGTGTACTCACTTTTGTTGCCAGCGGTTTAGACATTAATGGTTGTGTGTTGAGTTATTTTGAGGGGACAGCAAATTTACACTGTTTACATTGTAGCAAAGTGAGATACTTTTGTGAGATACTGTATACGATCTTGAGGTCTTTGAGATGTGGTCTGTGAATTTTAGCTTGTTATCGATGGCTACCCCTAGATTTTTGACCATTTTGGAAGGCGATACTGTAGTTGTACCCAGCTGCACGGTGATGTTGTGTTCAATAGCAGGGTTGGCTGGAAAGACATGGAGTTCGGTCTTGGCTGGGTTGAGTTGCAGGTGGTGTTCCTTCATCCAGGCCGAGAAGTCTGCCAGGCAGGCAGTGATTCAGGCAGTTACTGTGGTGTCGTTAGGCTGGGAACACAAGTAGAGAAGCATGTCATCAGCGTAGCAGTGTTAAGAGAAACCATGTGACTGAATGATTGGTCCCAGTGATGTTGTGTATATAGAGAAGAGAAGTGGCCCAAGCACTGATTCCTGAGGTATCCCAGAAAGTAACTGATGTGGCTTGGATACCTCACCTCTCCAGGCTACCTTGAAGGACCTACCTGAGAGATAGAAATTTAACCAGTCAAGCACAGTTTCTGTGATGCGCAGCGAGGAGAGGGTGGAGAGTAGGATCTGATGGTTGACTGTGTCAAAGGCTGCAGAAAGGTCTGGACAGATGAATCAGGATGGATTATCTGGGTTCATCTTTCGCCTGTCTCAGTGACTCAGTGACAGACAGCAGGGCAGTCTTGGTGGAGTGTCCACTTTTGAAGCCTGACTGATTGTCATCCAGCAGCTTGTTCTGTGTGAGACAGGCAGATATTTGATTGAAAACTGCCCTTTCAGGTGTTGAATCCTTTATTCGGCATCATTGGATTACCTCCAAAATTGGAGTCGCTCATTGAAGAACACAGAAAACAGGACATTTGCATTTTAATAATAAACACTGGAGTGGAACAAACAATAAAGCTAAACAGAACAATTCAGTGAAACACTTCAAACAACACAAAACACTTCAATGACTGACAATTGAAATAACAAATCTAGAGGGTATATGTACACAAGGAGGTAAATGAGGGAATGGAATACAGGTGAGGATGATGAGGAGCAGCTGCAAGTGATAAGACCAGTGAACTATGGGACATGTAGTTGAGGGGAAAACATCAAAATAAGAGTCCTAGGAAGACATGAGGGAGACAGACTGTGACAATTATTAGTTCATGTAAACTAATTTTGTTAACTAATGTTTACAAATGTAACCTTATTTAAAAAATATTTTTTAGCCTATTTTAAGGACCATGAATGTATTTTGCGTTGTGGCATTTTTTCATGACAATTATGCACAATTTTCCCTCAAATTCTCCTTATTGTAATGCAAAAAACTAAGAAAAACAATTACAAAAAAAACATTATTTTTATAGGCTTAATTTTCTTAAAGCAAAATGTAATTTATCTTGATTTGCGGGTGAAATATGTCCTGAAATATGTTCATGAATTGTATTTATTTATTTTTATTGTGAGATTCACCCAGAAATATTCCGACATGTACAGTGGTTTGATGTTGGAAGAGAGTGTTTTTAAAATGTTGCAGTTGAAAAAATTATTTTGTCAATTTGTAAATGCTGTTTAAATATTTTGTATCACATTCTTAACATGCTGCTTAAACTGTAATATATACATATAGGATTGCACTAAAATGAAACTGAATGTTAAAACCTCTTGAAACTGGATAAAAACAAAACAAAGTGAAAATCTGTGTGCGTCAGGTGAAGAGCAACTACATGCTTTTAGTCTTTGGTTTTTGAGTTTCTGTAAATGAGGCTGAAGGGACATTTATTGTGCGATCTGCTTATTAACCTTTAAGCTGAAGATGAAAAGGTTACCATGTTTCCAATTCACCATGTTGTGTTCTCTTCTCTGTCCTTTATAACTTTGTTTTTTTCGACAATTTGTGAATCAGGTGCTGGAGCTCTCCTGTCACTAACATTGCATACATTTAATTACAATTTAATTACTTCTACAGATTTACTAAAATCTGACTGGTTGAGCTATTTTTGAAGCTGTGTTGATATATCATGTGCACACTGCACATCAATTGAATTCTGAAGAAATGCACCTCATGTCTAACCTTTGATTAATTATCTTTAATGTGTTGCTTGGCAACAGTAAACAGCCTACAGTCGTGCTAATGACAATTGTTTATTGTGATTCTTACTACATATCAAACTAATTAAATCACAGAAACACAGTGAATTAATTCTTTATTTTATTGTTTGTTTTATTGGCTTAAGTTAACAGTGGACTTGACATATTCAATGTATGGCACTGATTGATACATGCCACAGGATAAAGTGAAATTCTGGACCAGGAGAGTGACTGAGAGAAAAAGAGATGGATAAGAAAGCTTGCAGGCCTAGGCAGACACAAAAAGAAAAGACCCAGGACCCTCTTAAGGACCTGATTGAGAGCAGGAGAAAATCAATCAACTGAGCCCCTGTGATTGACATGTTGGCAAGCTGTTTCAGAGGTGTCAAACGCAACACAACTGCGATTCCCTCCCCCTCCCTCTCTCTGTTTCTTTAGTGTCCATCACACTTTTATTCACATATCATAATTCCATTCATCTCACCCAAATTACCCTTGTGTCTGCTCCACAATGTCTCCACTCTCTCTGCACTTCTCTCTCTTTCTATGTCTCTCTCGTGCTTTTTTTCCATCCGCCCTTTCTTGATTCAGGAGGAAGACTCATCCATTTAGGACGGCTGACTGACACTCCTCTAATCTTTTGCTCTCCAACCTTCATGGGAGAGGAAGGGATGTGTTCTTCACACGTACGCACAAACAAAGCGCCACCCCTCCTTTTCTTTCTGCTCTCTTGTTGGTTTTCCATAATATCACAGAAAACTGAGATATGGAGGGAGGAAATGGCATCATATCGCCACAAGTTTTTGCCCTAAATCTTGAAATAATACCTAGAGAAATGTGATGGAAGATGTGACCATTTTCATTTTTTCCATCTGTGAGGTCACTTTGTAGTAGACTTTGTGCAGCTAAGAAACTTTTAAAGTACTCTTTAATTTCTCTTTGTCTTTTGATTGTCATGACCTAAAACCATTTTGTACTTTTGATGCTAGCTTGGAGCAATAACTATGGTGGCCCAGGGGTATAAGATAAGTACATGAAATAACTCACCAAGACCTCTGATGAACTTGACCGTTTTGATCCCTTTTAACTATGTGCACGAGTAGTGTAAAATTTGAATATTCGTTCTGCAATAATTATTCGAAGAGTAAAAACACTGTTCGAATTTCTCAAAGTCTTGCTTTGCTGGCCATATATACAGCATGTTAAATCCTGAATACACAAACTAAAACTGGCAGTTATAACCGAATGCACTGGGTGGCGCTGTTGTGTGTGAATACAAGTTGATCACATTTGTTGAGCAAACAGTTCCGTCACACAGTACGTTCAGATGGACACCAGAAAAGCGGTTTATTGTGAGAATGTGGCTTACTGTGAGAAAGCTGGGTTCCTGTTTAAATGTACTGGATAATCTGTGTACACCTTACTCTCGTATATGTGCAGCTCGTCAGAAAGCAGCGTCCCCGTAGCAACGTAATCCCTGCGTTGCTTCTGTAAACAACAAACATGGCATCCGAGAAAGACTTTGCTAGTTGAGATAAGGGACATTCAATCATTTAAAATGGTGTGTACAAATGAGTATAGTTTACTGAGCATGTGGATATGCTTGTTTTTCTCAACAAAAACATGAAATACAATATTAACATGATAACTATCAGGGCTGGACTGGTAATCTCGCATACCGGGCATTTTCCCGGTGGACCGGCACACTTTGGGTGTGCCACCAGGGTGGACTGGCCATTGGGAGAACCGAGCGGGATGCTGTGTCGTCTGCGATAAGCTAAAATGAGCCACTCCCCCCCAACAACTTTTGGGCCAGTTGATATGTAAAATCCCGGGCCGATATCTCTTCCCAGTCCAGCCCTGATAACTATTATATGGGGAGTGTTTATAGTCATTCTGTATGTTAACTGCGTCAGTCTACTTCATTAAGCTGTGTACACACTGCCAGCGACTTTGTCACTGCAGGTCGCCAGTGGCTGGCGGTGAAGTCACTAGTGGGCGTTCCCACTACTGGTTGCCTAGAAACGTTTATAAATGACATTCACGGATGTCATTCCATTGCTGTTGACAGCGAATCGCTTTTCTTGCCGCTAAAAACAAACATTTTGGAGGGAAAAGACTAAATATAAATGGAATCAGTACATAAAATGCTTTATATCAGAGATGAACGAGAAACAAGGCGTGCTCTTTCCCATAGCGGCTGTTTATCTGCGGCGAAAACGCAAAAGCCGGTCTGACTGGATCCACAAAACCATTCAATCTCGGAGTCAGACGCCTTTCCACACAGTATTTTTCTTAGAAATGTCCTTGTACGTGGGAACAGACATATCATAGAGCACTGGAAAATTGCTAACAGCAAGAATTAGCCTTTCATCCATCTTTCCGTTACTACGGGAGCTGAGAGAGAGAGAAGGATCAACGTGTGCTCTCCTGTCTTCTCTCCTATTGGCTGTCGCTTCCGTAAGTCGCTCTTCATTTGAATAAATTTGAACTTTTCTCAACTTTGTCGCGTCGCTGGACAAGCCAACATCTAGTCTCCAACAGTCGCGACAGCTCGTGTCGCCGGAAGTCGCTGTGCTCTCATTGAAAATTAATGGGATGGTGTCGCTGGCGGTGTTTACGCAGCTTTAGCCGTTTCTTTTTCTTCGCTTTGCGTGAGCTTAAATGCTTTCATTCTATTATTTTTTTAAGCGTGTTTTGATTATAATTAGAAGCTTTTTTTTTTTAATGGTGAGACAACATTTATTACTAAAAGAATAATTTATGATGTCACTTTCTCATTAATTACCTTCATTTAAATAATATTAGTTTTTATGAGCTTAAATATTCGAAAACCAAAGTACTGATGAATGCCCATCCCTACTTTTATCTCCGAGGGAAGTCCGTTTCCACTTAGTCTTTCACTCAAACGTCTCATAAAAATGTAATTCTCACTATGAACTCTTCATTTCTTCATAAAATAACTTTTAACGTGTTAGTAACACGCTATGCATTATCGGGGCTTCTTCTTAGCAGCCGCATCAATCTCAGCTACTAAATAAACAGTCTTTTTTCTCACTAAATCTTCCATTTTCACATGTTAAATCGTGTCTAAATAAATCTCACTTCAATATTAACCAAATATTTCTATTTGACTAGTGCAATGAAACATGTCTGCTCTCTTCTGCTCCGCTGTGTGGGAAAAAAAAAACTCAACCATGTGCGAATTCCGGAAATGATTTTTGTATTTATTTCTCTCTTTGTTTAGATTATCATTGTTTTAAACATGTAGTAATTTTGTATTTTTATTTTGGATTTATATAGATTAATATTAAAACTCCAGGCCTGGAACTAGGCTAAAACAGTATAAAAGGCATTTCAAAAGTAGCAAAGATAAATAATGCAGACCAGGAAAAAATGTCCAAGACAGTTTTAATGTGACCATCATATAACAAAAAAAAAAATTACAAAATAACAAAAACCCATAATAATAATAATAATAAATTAAATATATGAGTTTTAATAAAAATCAACCCCTGGGACATGAAAGTGCCGAAGTTAAAGAAACACTTAGAAATAGAGCTGTGACATTGAAATTGCTGTAGTGGCGTTCAGATGATCTGCAGAGTGGTAGAAAAATGGAACAAGACTGAGCATCTTCAAATGCCAATGTGATGTCATGATGGCTTTAGCAAGTTTCTTTTTCTCATTTTACTTTTGCTACACTGACATCCCAAACAAATGCACCTTGGCTTTTACTGCACATTTATCCTGTCAAATGCTAATGGCACAGTCCTCTGAGCTGCTGCTTTTGAAACCGAAGGACGTTGTTGTTGCCAAACTTCTGTTCCAGCCTTGGGTGTAGCAGCCAGGGGGGACGTGGGGGGACATGTCTCCCAAACTCTTTAAAATATGTGCTTCGGTCCCCCACACTTTTCCAAGGCTAAACCCATACTGAGTCCAAATGTTGGATTTGTATACAGCTTTCTCTGCGTTTTTTTCACTTTGGGCTGATTGAGCAACCATCCAGCCAGCCAATCACAGGTGAGTTTCATGAGACAGTCAGGCAGTATAATCAACATTTCATCAATGCTCATTTATCCATGTGTTGTATTGGCAATGGTGATGATCTAAATTAATAATCTAGAGACGAGGAACACGCAAACGAGAGTTATTTATCGGCATATCGTTCTTGATTGGCAGCATTATGTGAAATGCACTGCAGAAAAAACAAATCCTAGAATGCACAAGCACAGTGTAAAAAAAATGTACATGCACAATTGTCATTATCGTCAGGACCAGCTTGTGCTTAGTCTTTTATTGTCATGTGTGAATCTGAAGCAAGTGCTCCAAAAGATGCCCTTTATTTTTACAGCTAATTTGGTTAAATTTTGCATTTAATTTGCAATACTTGAATCTTTAAAATACAAAAAAATAAGACAAGTATATAATACTTATATAATAATACAATACTCATATCGTATTTGTATATTAATATATACTGTAATATATTAATACTGCACTTTGAATATTGGGTCTGTACGAGCCACATACTGACAGCTGTGCCCCCCCCCCAGCGACTTTGCTCTGTTTAGAAGGGGATAGAAAGGGTTTCTGGCAGCTGTTCTGATTGTATCGTTCGCAAGAGAGACCTTTGAGCTTGGCATCCGGAAGTAACATTTGTCGCTCATCCAGCATTTAAGACAATGAGTACAAAGAAGATGCATTGATTCTGAAATGTGCCCCTGGTGGCCGGACCCATGACAGCAGCATGCACTGCTAAAAAGACATTTTTATATTGGTATTTTTTGTCTTATTTTTCCTGTAAAAAAAATATACGTTTAGTTGAGAAGAAAGCTGACATAAGATTCAGGCATATCTTACAAAATTAGGTTTATGCTTTAAATAAGATAAAAACTATTTGCCAATGTGGTAAGTAAAACTTAATAAAAGAGAAAAATAAATTATTAGCCACGTGACAAATAATTTTTCTTGTTTTAAGTATTTTTTTTAGATTTCTGTGAAAACAAGACTTATAATATTATAATTCAATATAATTCCAATAAAAATATCTGAACATTTAAATGTTTAAACTAGGTACTTTTACTAGAGAAGCAAAATGACAAAATTCTGAGAAATATTGAGAAATTGATTTTGTTTTTGTGAGGCTTATGTTTAAAAAAATGGTCAATGACGTAAGAAAAATAAACGTAATTCAAAAGTAAATCAAGCTTATTTATTTCGGAACTTATTGACAAATATTTAGTTTCTTGTTTTAAGCATAAACCTCATATTCTTTTAGATTTCTCGAAAAAAGAGTTAATATCTTACAAGACTGTTTAAAGGTAGTTTCGATAATTTACTGGACAACAAGCCCTGTAAAAAAAAAAAAAAGAAAAAAGTTTTTTTTTTCATAATAAATAAATCTTGTTATTACTTCCAGTTATTACTTCAAGATACAGTACATTTACTTGAGATGCAAAATTGTATGAGATTAAAACTTTTCATCCCAATTGGAATTAGTGTGTGTTAGGTTTGCAATTAGGGCAAGAAAAATAAACTAAATTCAAAATATATATTCTCTGAAAACAAGTTTTTTTGTCTACAGTTTTGCTTCTCACCTAAACTTAACTTTGCTTTAAGGATATTTAGAAATGTGTTACTGGAAAATAAAATGAGCTTAAGAAAAAAGATTTTTTTTGTAGTTAGAGAAAAGTTTTTAATTTTTAAGAAGCCAGGATTTATTGCACAACTTTAAGGACAGCCGCCCTATTGACAGTGAAGCAAGAGATAGTTTTAAAAGGCACAACCTTGCCACACGCTTCTTGTGTTCCTCCCCAGGACTTATGGCTTGTAACTTTTTTAATTTAAAGCTAACATAGAGACGTTATCCCGCAGAGACCCAAAACCATAGAAATTTGAGCTGCTGTGGTTTTGAGAGCTGAATGCAAAGCGATATAACTAGGCCACCGGTGCTGTTTTGTTTCACAACTGAATGGCTTAAATACAGCATAGAAAAAAGCTTTCAGCACGGTCTATATTTGTTTTCTCAAATCTCTGAAGCCCATATGACATTTCGATAAAGTTTTGATAAATGCTTTGCAGTGAGAAAGTGCTAAGGTGTGACATCTTGCTTCCTAAAATGGATCAAAGCAAAAATATATATATATTTTTTAAATAAGCTTCCTGTGGATTTGTGTTAGAGATTTTTGTAACAAGCAGAATGAAACTGAATGGTTCAAAGGAAATGAAATATGAGGGGTGACTTTGTCTTTGTTTTTGGAGATGTAAACACCAACAATGGCAACCCACAGAGTGTGACTGTATTGGCCCTATTGCTTTCCTTGATAAATGAAACACAGTTCCACAATTTCCAAGAGAATAAAAATGATAAGAGATCGTCCTATCATCCCTGTGCGGTGGCATAATTTGTGTGGCAAACTTGTAGTTTGTCTGAGTCAAAGTTTTATATTTATTAGATGTAGCAGACTGAGAGTCAAAGTCTGGTCCATGACCATGTACTGGCAATGGCATGTAAAGTGACCAACCACAGTTTGTTTTGTTTTTATGTGCCATTTAGGGGTGGATAAATGATAAATTACTATAAACTGGTTCACTGGCAGATTTTTCTCTCTCTTGTTTTAAACAGAAAGTACCACAGCACAATCTTCACATATTGTAATGCATAATACAGTATACTGTTTACATAGTATAATGTATGTATGGTTCCCCGTCTGTCGCTCACTTCGATGTTGTGTCGAAGAAGCGACACTAGGGGTCTCTCTTGAGAGCCTTTCGCATTTCTGATCTATGAGAAAAGGCCAATGAGAAATTGGCAGACAGAATTTGCATGTCCCGCCCCCGGACATACGGGTATAATGGGAGGGAAATGCGTCTGTTTCATTCAGAAATTTTCTTCGGAGCCGACTGGTTGTGTATGCAGCGAGCTGCGAGTCACACACTGTTCCTCCCATCTCTGTGTGATTGGTGTTGGATCTACAGCGCATATCAGCGGCTTTCTCCTTCCCTGCATGGCAGGGGCAGTTAAAAGAGTGATTTCTCTAAAAGAGTGATTTTCTCTAAAAGAGCAAATACACAGCGGCATTGAACGTCCTTTTCAGGATGCATCTGTATAAAGATGCCTTTCCGCCCCTGTGTAGTTCCTGGATGCGGTAGAGTGCTCTCCGCTCCTGACGGCCACAGGCGCTGCCTCGTGTGTCTGGGCAGTGATCACACTGAGGCAGCGTTTGTGGATGGCTCATGTTCTCAATGCGAGAATATGACCATGGCGACGTTTTTGTCGCGGCTTTCCTTCCTCAAAAGGAACGCCACTCCAGCCGCCCCCCCCACATTACTCCTTTTCCCCACGGGATTGAGGATGACCCGGCTGGCGATGGAGTCGATTTGGGGATGGCAGCGGGCTCGGTTTCACCGGGTACGCCCCCGCGAACCACCCGCCCCCCGGCACGCTCGTTGACTTCCGTCCGGGCTCGAGGCAACAGCGGCTCGCCTCACAGCAAGCCTGCCTATCCTTTTGAGCCCCCCGAGCTGGATGAGCTCACCACTACATCGGAGAGTGGTCAGTCGTCTGATGCGGATGACTTGACTGGGCTGCCACCTTCGGGCCAGCACGCCCAGTCTTAGGCTGAAGCCCAGATGTCCAACATACTTGCCCGGGCCTCCATCAGCGTGGGGCTGGACTGGAACCCTCCGTCCTTCCCACAGCCTTCGTGGCTGGATGATTGGTTCCTCAAGTCAAGTCAAGTCAATTTTATTTGTATAGCGCCTTTCACAACACACATCGTTTTAAAGCAGCTTTACAGAAGATCAGCATTAACAGACGATAAAACTGTAAAGTCGATGAATAATCATTGTGTAATTAGATAAAATACGATTCTTTAACGTGTTTAAAAATAATTAAATAATAATTGTATTAATAACCCCAGTGAGCAAGCTGAAGGCGACTGTGGCAAGGAACACAAAACTCCATAAGATGTTGATTAATGGAGAAAAATTACCTTGGGAGAAACCAAACTCACTGTGGGGGCCAGTTCCCCTCTGACTAACATCATGAATATAATGTAAATATGTAAAATCATGGTTTAAAATTATTAAACTTATTAAGTGTTAAGGGTCAGTATTTAAACATTGATTGTGTTTGAACAGCAAGATTAATGACCAATGTCTTTGAAGTCCATCCTTGATTAATTGCAGAAGTTCACATAGATGCAATTGTCCTTGTTAATTGGCTTATGAAAGCTTTTGTTGGCAATAGTTAGTCTATGCATTCCATTTCCTCAGGTCAGCACACCTCTCACAGCCGTGCCCCCTCTGGTAAAGAGAAGTTTTACTTTTCTTTACCAAAAATTGGTCTGTGCTTACCGAAATTTGAAACACTGCCCCCATGGCCAAAGCAGTAAATGTTGTTGACCATATGGGTACGCATGAGATTTATTTCCCTGTTTAAATTTCCACAGAGGGGCACCAAAAGTGAGTTGTTTTCAGCTGTACAGGCTGTAATGCAGTGAAGAGAAATGCTTATTTTATTAACTAAACCCCCAACCCAAACCCCAAAGCTAAACCTAACCATCAGTGGAGTAAAAATGTTATGTTAGAGGAAAAAAATCATTAACTCAATCATTAACTTTCTCCTATTTCGAAAAGGACTGTGTAGGTCTTGTGTTTTGACTGGGCTCCAATGAAATTCCTATTTTGTGCAGTTTGAAAAGAGTCGTAACCTGATAACAAGCTCTGAAAGACAAAGAAATAAAAGAAAAGATGGTCGCCTTTATTTGAGTTTCTCAGGCTGAAAAGTGCAGACTGCAGACAGACAAAATGTGGCTGCACTGACAGAGAAAAAGCTGTAATTTTGCAGTGGGGTAGCTCTTTTCAGACAACTAAAGCTGCAGAGTAACAACAATGACTAAAGGCTATCTGACACAGAGCATGGCTGTGCACAAACAGAGAGAAAGAGAGATGCATATTTTAGCTTTTTATCTAGAATTTTGAAAGAGGAGTTTGAATATAAATGAAATAACATTGGTAAAGTAACTTTAAGCAGGAAAGAACAGGCAGAAGTGAAAAGGAAAGGTAAAATTTTTTGGTGGGTAATGGTAGGTAAAATGAACATTCAGTGGGCCATTATTGTAGAAAAATAAACCCTGACTGGGTGACCAGGGCCCTAGTAGAAAGCGGAGGCATCATGAATCAACTTGTATCAAACTGACTGATTGGCTGACTGAACAGTATCCAGCTTATTGCACCACTGTTTAATAAAATGAATAAATAAATGGACATGAAATAATGAGTTGAAAGTATTCAATTATGTAAGAAGAAAGAGACTAGAAACTTGCACAGCTTTTTAAAGAAACTTTTGTCTGGGACTGTGGTCAATTATACAGTTTAATTATCATAATATAAAAATATTAGAGCGCAGAATGCCTCGATTGCTCAATCGGAATAATGTATTACAGAGAGCTGTGTTATAATTCAGGTTAAGTAGGGAAGACTGCATTTGTTGATGGCTCTTAAACCGAGTTCGACCAATAGAGGATTTTGCTGATATGATAACTAAGGTTATGGAGGACAAAACCTGCAAAAATAATAAATAAATCCATAAATAAATAAATAAATGTAATAATAAGAAAATAAATAAAGGAATAAATGTCTTGATAAAACAAATATAATTTGTTTTTAATGAAAGTTATTTCTGAATTTATTTTTGTAGTCTTTTTTCCTTTATTTATTTATTATTATTTTCTCTTTTTATTTTTATTCTTAAAATTTTTTGTATTCTTTAATTTTTTTTCAATTATTATTTATTTATGCATTCATTTATTTTTATATTTATTTATTCCCACCTGTATTTATATGGCTAAAAACATAAGAGCTTAAGTCAATCCAAGATTTATTGGTTATATGAGCAAGACAAAATGAGCAAGTTTCATAAATTATATGATTAACCTTATGCTTCTCTTTTTATTCTGTGTATATAACTTCATATTTTGATGACCGCAAATCCATAATATTGTTCATTGTAAAAGATACAACCATGCCAACCATTTCCCTGATCGTTTATGTATGTATGTATGTATATATAAGTTGTGCAACTTAGCGAATTAAGCCGATAACCACGCATCAAATGACTATGTTTCATTTAGAGTAAAGGTGCTTATTGATGGTTTAGGAGAACTGTATGCTGGTATGAATGTCGAAGCACATCCTGGATCGTTAGACTCTCTGCAAAACGTTTCCCTGCATTTTCTAAAGTCAGAGGGTGCTAAGGTGGGATGTCCATCTTATTTGCTTTCGATAAGTACTATTGAGCTCTCAACCAATGATGCACTGGAGCTACGCAAGGACCGCCTCCCTCATTTCCATGTTCCACACAGAAATTAAAAATAAATACATGTACAGTATAAATAAATAAATAGATATGGGAATATATAAATATGGAAATAAATATTTGTGGGAATAAATAAATATAAAAAATAAATGAACACATAAATACAAAAATAAAAAATTAGAATGCTTGATTATATTATCAAAATAACGGTATATGCATTGAAGTGAGGATAAAAATATTGATGAATTTTGCCAATAATAAAAAAGGTTAAGATACCTACAACAAATCCCCATATGATTGTTTAATCAAGCCGTTGTAATTGTAGAATCCTCCAGTGCCACCTACAGTGTAACACGGGGGAAAAAACATAATAATAACCATTGGTAACTATCGCATAGAGATTTGCCGCCAACGATAGTTACAAAAAGCAACTATTGCACCCATTAATCAGTAAAACCAATATATCGGTCTACCTCTACTCTTAAACCTGTTGCTGATCTTACAGTATTACATTTCCATAAAAAGGGGGAATCAATGAAAGAAAAACCAGCATTATGAGGAATAACCGTAATGTCCCTTCTAGAAATCACACATATGCTTATCATTCTCAACTTTTGTGTGTTAATAACTATAGGTGGCCTGTTTGTACACTGTTGCTGACTAAGTTAGTCATTACAATAATCTGATACTGTGTGCTATTCATCATACATGGACACATTTCTGTCAATTCTGCGTGTGTGGTGATCCATCATTCAAGATTGCTCATGCTTGTTTTCAGTGTTGCAGAGGTGCGGGTTGGTGGATGCTTTGACTGTGCAGTCGTGTGGCCATCGCCTAAATGCCTAACCCAACGTATTCTCCTGATTTTCACAGAATGATGGCCAATTACATGATACATGTCAGCAATTTCATCTGTGCCGTGGCACACTTTCACCAGTGGTTTAGAACAATACATAATTTTGTTGTCATTGATTTGGAGGGCTTTTGCACTTTAATAATTTTTTTGTGTGCTCAAATGCTTATGCCGCCTTGAGAGTGATATATTTATTCTTCCCTACGACAAACTAAAGGATACAACTCCAGAGAGAATCATTTGCCTTGGCAGTGTAGTAGTGTATGCCCAAAACTACAGTAGCTTGATTAAAGGGATAGTTCACCCCAAAATGAAAATGCTGTCATCATTTACTCGCCTCCATGACATTTTTAAGCCACATAACTTTCTTCTGTGGAACACCCAACAACATCAATAACACACAGGTTATTTTTATCCATGCAAATACAATGATTGGGAACTGGAGCAACACTAAAGTACTATATAAAAGTAGTCCATATGACTCCTGCACTGGATTCCAAGTCTTCTAAAGTCATACTATAGTGAAAATATGAGGAAAAGACTGAAATTAAAGTGATAATTCGCTGACAATCTTCCCCGCCAGTGAGCTGTTACAGTACCTCGAGAACTGCTGCAACCGACTCATTCAGTAAGTGAGATGGGATCAGGGGTAAATCAGACTCAAAAGATTTATTTGTTTTTTGAATTGGATATTGCTACCTCTCTTTTGACCTCTCATGAACATGCTAAGGAGTGCTGGGGTGGATGACATGATTTTCAGTGAATAACAACATAAATTTCTCACTCAAAGCTACATTTATGATACTTTTATGGTGCTTTTGTATCCTCTTTGAAGCTTGAACACTCCAGTCCTCATTTATTGGAACTGCATGGGCAAAGACAACCAGTACATCCTTCAGAATTAATTTTTTGTGTTCCATAGAAGACCAAAATTCATACAAGTTTGTAACTTTGTGAGGGTGAGTAGAAGATAACAGTAAATAATTTAGTTTTGGGTGAACTATACCTTTAAGCAAGCATGCATGAAGCTTTCACCACCATTATAATGTCACACTATAGTATGTCTATGAGGGCATATTGTGTTTGTCTTTGAATCTGTAATTGTGCATATGGTTATAAATAGCTGTTTTAGCACAAGCAAATAAAAGCCAGACAAAGACTTGTTGATAAAAGCAAAGTGGATGGTGTGAGAGGAAAAGAGGGATAGAACAAGATTCATCATTTACACTCTAGTTTTCCACCTTGACAAAGTTGTTAATCACTCACATGTTGATTTGGAGAGATTTGCGTGGGTAGTCCAGAGTGGTCTTTTTTTATTTTATGTCTAGCTAATTAAAACACTCAAAAGAAATTTGCATTCATTAAGTGTAGTCAAACAATCATTAATCGTTACTATAAAGGGTTTATGTTGATGGAATATACTCTATATACAGATCTATAAATAATCAAAATGAATCAGTGTTGAATTAATTAAAAATCTATTTGAAATCTGTTGTAAATATGAAATGTTCTGTAATCTATAATATAAATGATAATTAAGTATTTGCACTGAAAAGCATTGCTATACTGTATATAATTGTACAAATGGCCGATACCCCTATCGGTGTGCGAAATTTCATAATTTTCCTATGAACAGTTCATAAGGCTGCCGTAGACTCCCATTGGGGTGGAAGAATAATATGAAAACTAACAGATACAATAGGATACAAAAAAATATATTTTTGAACACACATTCACACATTCACCACTTCGCTGGATTCTGCCATTGAGCCAGCGAGGTGGCATTTTTACAGTGCCACTGCAACAAGAGTTCTTAGACCCTTAAATTACTAGATATCTGAAAATTAACTTAGAAAAAGTACAGATTACAGAAATGTACACAACAATTACAGTAATTATACTTGCTGATAATATTAAAGGCCTGTGTGTTACTGTAAAACATTTTTAACAGTGCTTATTAGTTAAAAAAAAATAAAATATTGTGTACATACAGTATATTATTTTGGTTTGTGGTGAGTTTTGGATAAAAGATGGGTAAACAATTCATTGTTCAGTCCTCAGTTTCATGAAGTTCTCGATCCATTCTTATATTCATCAGTGGGCGTGTGTATGGAAAAGGACAGTCTGGGCGGAGTCCAGGCTGACAGCCCTCCTCCCCAGCTGAATGAGTGACATTAAGATCACATTGTGGCTCGTAATGTAATTTATACATTTCATCAACTAATGCAGTGCAAATCCATTTTCCTTATTTCCAAACCTGAAAGGCCAAAAACATTAACTTGATGGCGAGGCAGAGTCGCAGGTTCTGTCCAATAAGGCTAAATGTAATTAAAGGCCATCTCTACCCTTAACTCTCCTCGACAAACACCGCCACTCTGTACTTTCCACCGGAAATGTGAACTCGGGTAGAGGACTAACGTGAAATGAAACTTAAAAAGGAATTGTTCATCCAAAAATGAACATTCTTTAATTATTTACATACCCTCACATCATCACAAACCAATATGCTGTTAGTTTTGTGGTGGAACACAAAGAAAAGTTTTTTCAAATAATCGTTATGCAGCTCTTGTCATATAACGACAAATAGGGATGCGCACGGTAAACATTTGTAATACTGGGTTAACCACAAGTGTTCATGAATGGTTATTCAGTTATTTGACAGAAGTGGGGACTGACTGAGTATAAAGAAGGTTTAACGCAATGGATATGCATCTGTAACAATGTTCACAGTTTGGGGAAAGGGGAAGCTGGAGACAGCAAATCCAACTCAAACTGTATGTTTATTTTAAACTCATAATTCATGCAATTTTGAAGGCACAGTACAGTACAGTTTCTTTGGCTTGTGTCTCATAACTCTCTCTCCCCCCTTGACTGGTGCCTGGCTCGCTCTTTAAGCCCTTCTCCACTCTCACTGCAATGACAAACAGCTGTCAGAGACAATCATTGCCATTGCTCATGTCCTGATCTTGCTCTCCATTTACAAGCCGGCACTCAACCATGCCCCCACCAGCACATACCCCTATCGCCCGACTCATGCCAGGGAGCCGCCACTGGACCTGGTCTGGAGCTCCCTTTATAGTGAGATCGGTCAGCATGCTGGTGACATCTGAATAATTTGGCACAAACCTCCTATAATAGCCAGGGAGACCAAGGTTCATCTCCTTTTTTATATTGGGTCTCGGGCAGACTGCAACCACTGTGGTCTTATCAATTTGGGGGTGCACCTGCCCTTGACTCAAATGGAACCCCAGATATCGTACCACAACTTGTCCAATTGCGCAATTCTTGGGGTTTGCCATGAGTCCCGCCTGTCGCAGCGACCTCAGAACCTCCCTCAGATGCTGAATATGTCGCTGCCAATTATTACTGTATGTAATGATGTTATCCAGATAGGTAGCAGCATACGGAGAGTGCAGTCTGAGAACTCGGTCCATAAGGCACTGAAATGAGGCTGGGCCCTTGCCACTTTGTGAGTAATTTAGAGCTTGATGTGGGTAGTAATACAAGGACTTTATCTCCCTGTGTAAATTCCTGTAGCCGAGCTCCCGTTATACAGCAGGGATTGATATTCTTGAGCAAATTTTCCTGTGATAGTTGCCCCAATGTGTGGAGTTTTGCTATCAGGTCAAGAACACTTTGAATTTTGTTTTTGTTGTTTGAGGGTCCCTCCTCCCAATTTTCCCTCACGACATCTGCGAGGCTTATGCCCATACAATAAATCAAATGGGCAGAACCCTGTGGAGGATTGTGGGACCTCTCGAATAACAGGAGTTCAAGCCACTTTTCCCAATTCCAAGCATCTTCATGCACAAACTTACAAATCATGTTTTCAGGGTTTTAATAAACTGTTCGACCAACCCATCTCATTGTGGGTGGTACACGCTAGTCCTAATCGATTTAATGCCCAATAATTCATACATCTTGCGTAGTGTACGCAACATAAAGGTAGTGTCTTGATCAGTGAGGATTTCTTTCAAAAATCCAACTCGGGAGAAATTTCAAAAAAGTGCCTTCGCAACACTACGTGCTGAGATGTTGCACAAAGGCACTGCTTCTGGATATTGCATTCCGCATTTCAGCTGAACCGACACAAAACGATGACTGCATGCCATCCGCTCTAATGGCCTGACAAGGTCAATTCCAATTTGTTCGATGGGTACCTCGATCAAAGGAAGCAGGTACAAATGCACTCTTGGGGTTGCCAGCGGTTTAACCAGCTGACATTTACGGTATGCCACACACCATTTGCAAACATCCCCGTGAATGCCCGGCCAATATGGGCCATTAGATGATTCAGTGTCTTTTCTTGCCCTAAGTGGCCTGCCATTGGATTATACTGAGCCTTCTGAAATAATATTTCCCGATGGATATTTGGTGACAAGTGGTCATTTATAATAGAAAAGTACGGATAGGCAAATGCAATGTCTGGCTGAAGATGGTGACCATCAATCACTCTCACTTGGTCGAAGGCGTGCCTAAGAGTTTTGTCTCACATCTGTTCCAGAGGGAAATCCCCTGAGGGAAATCCACTAATGCCTGGGGAAACTGAGACTTCCCCCTCCCTTACATCATCCCAACACAAAGCTGAAGTAGATGGCCCCGGCTCCACCTCCCCAGCCAGCGCATCACAAATCCCACACAGAAATACTCTTTTACAGGACCCATCCATACAAATTTCCCTTAATAATGTAGAACACACTGTCCAATTCATGCCCAAAATTAGTGGATGGGTGAGGCGTGAACTAACCTCAGCCTTGACACCATGCCTTTGTTCCCGAAATTAAATCGTCACGGTCACTACAGGATAATTGTGGATATCCCCATGCATACACCTTACCTTCACCTTGTGACTAGCACCTAAAGACTCGTCTTGAACCAGACAATAATGAATGGAGGTTTGGCTGCAACCTGAATCCACCAAGTCCTGGTATGTACCCCCCTAAATACTCACGGGTATATTGCCTGATGTTGTGTCTGGTGGATGCTGGCGAGGGTCTTGACAATGTCCTCCTGAGGTAAGGGATCAATATTGGAATTTTTTCTCCCTTAATCCCAGGTTTCGGCACCAGTGTAACAATATTCACACTTAGGGGAAAGATAGCGAATCCATCTCAAAAGGTATGTTTAATTTAAGCTCAAAAATCAAGCTTTTCAGCGGACACACTCAAAAACATGCATTTCAGCTGACGCATTACAGTCTCTTTGGCTTGTGTCTCATAACTCTCTCTCCCCCTCACCAGCTCACTCTTACAGCCCATCTCCACTCTCACTGCATTGACAAACAGCTGTTAGAGACAATCATTGCCAGGTGATGATCCTTACCATTCTCATCTCATGATCTTGCTCGCCATTCACAAGCTGGCGGTCAACCATGCCCCTACCACCCAAACACTACTTAAGGGCAGGGAATAAATTGCAAAGCCTATGAGCCTAAATAGCACAATTCATAGATCTTCAACTGATAAAATATTAAGTAAAACAAAACGAATCAAATTGTGACAGCCTGCAACATTGTATTCTAAACAATGAAAAATAAGTTATTAAAGTACTAAACCTGATATGTGGTCTGCCTGGGCAGGTTGACATTTCCGTGAGGCAGTGAATGCTAGTATTGTTATTTGCGTGAAGTTACACTGCTATGGTTTATTAGCCTCTTTGGGATGCTTTGATTTTTTAATTGTACAGCAATTAACTGGAATTATTGTCTGCACACCAGAGCAAAAGGGAAATATATTTATATTTATTTTCTTTTTCTTTTATTTCTTTTTGTTTTTGTTTTTTGGGCAAAGCACTGAATCTTTTCCAGGTGAAAAGCAATCAGGAATCATGTCTAACAGTGTATGTAACAGTCACATTAAGTCCTTTTTAGCAACCTGAACATCTTCAGAATGTTGAATCTTTGTGACACCTGTTCTGGAAAAGCTAAATGCAGCACGATGAATGGTGAAATAGAATGCAGGTATTTATAAATATTGAGGTTCTTTTTAACTTGACATGGTGTCTAAAATATGCAACAGTCCTGTATGTAGTAACTAATCAATATGCTGTTTTTTATTGTTTGCTGTGTAACACAAAATTACATTTTTTTAAATAATTTTTGCACTGTAAAAGCACCGTAATAGTAGTCCATATGACATGTCTGCATCTGCATCAATATCATTGATCGCAAAGCGTCATTGCTTCTCACTTATGTAATAACCAAAACCAATGTTTTAATTTTGGATGGAAATTCAAGCTAGGTGTGAATTTTGAGGAAGGGCAAGATTATGATTGAATATGATTGAATGTCTTAAAGGAATAATTCACCCAAAAATGATAAGTCTATCATCGTTACCTCATGCAGTTCCAAACTCATATAACTTTCTTTTTTCTTTGGAACACAAATTAAGGTATTTGTAAGAATGCTTGAAGTGCTTTTACCCATAAATTGCAAATCAGTGGGGTCCAAAAATTGCTGCCCTTGTGACCGCTCTGACTTACATTTTATAGCCAAAAGCACCTCTCAAATCAGTGTCTTCATTTGTGTTTAAAAAGAGCTTTGGTTACTACTGTTGCTGTAGTGCAAGAGCTGCATTATCATTTTTCAGAGATTTGCATTTGTATTTTCAACTGAAAAAATACAGTAAGAGCATACAGGTTGGTGAGAGATGAGGGTGAGTAATTAATGACAGAATTTTCTCATTTGGGTGCACTTTTGCTTTAAATATGCCTTTTAGAACCCCATGCTAAAACTTATCCAGTGTTGTATATAAATTATAAGCATTCTGGCACAAAACACACCAACCACAGCTGTCATTTCATGGCAATATGGTCATGAGTTCAGGGAGTTTCTCTAAAGAGTGACGCATAAGGCTCACTGGGAACATGTTGTACAGAAGCCCCTAACCATTGGGAGAGAGCTGTAACTGTAGCTTGGCTCTGGGGGAACAGAAACTGAACATTAGCTTCAGCTGGATTGAGGGTATTAATTTAGAATTTTCCATTTTTAATTTTTAGCAGTGCTATGTGCTCAGATGGTCCCTTATCTGTCATTTCTACATTTTATAATATATATATATATTATTACACAAAAGTTAGTTCCGGTCCTCAAATCTGATTGGATGAGAGATGCTCCATGAGTACTGATGGTCTCACACCATCATCACTCTGCTTGTGTTCGTGCCGTTCTTAACTAAAGCATAAGAGCTACTGTATATGTCTCTCTTTACATGTATTTTTTTACATTACATATGTTAGCCAGCAGGTGGTGGCAAAAGATAATTTTTGTGTGTAATATGAGCCAGTTAGATGACGTGAAGTCAGCATCAGTCAGTGTTTACATAAAACAGCACTATGTGATCGCTTGTAAATAGCTTTAAATGGCTTTAAACGAACAACTTCAGCATTAAGGCTCAGCACAGTCCAGAAACACAACAGACTGATTAATTACACAAACTCAAGGTGCTAACCTCTTACCGGACTTTCCACATTGGATAGGACATACTGTTTAAAATGGTGGAGGAGATTGCAGTTTCTACAGTATAGTGAATGACTCTTGAGCACCAGCTACTGCAAAATATAGATGAATACCCTAGCTTGGATGGCTATTTTTCCACTGAGAAAACTGATCTTCAGAAAGCTGACAGCATCTCTGCATGGGAGTGGCAACAGGTGATCGCTAATGCTCCATCTCTCTCTCTCTCTCTCTCTCTCTCTCTCTCTCTCTCTCTCTCACACACACACACACACACACACACACACACACACACATACACGCCCATCCTTGTTTATTCCATCTTGGTAGAAACAGCACAAGCCTTGACACTATTATCTGAAGTGACATTTTTGAATTACTAGCAAAGGCTTGGACGCATCATTTGGTTTGATCAAGCAATGGCAGATTCTGATCCGTCGCATAAAAAAGTAGTTCCATGCACAAATGTGTTTTTTATGACCGTACTCAGTTTTTCCTAATTTTTTTAAAATTAACAAGTTCATTAAACTATTGTATATAAGCAATATCACACTCGTAATCGTGCTATATGGCCCTAAATCAGCACTGCTGTGATGTAGGGCCATATCACACTCTTGCTCGTGTGATATATACTGTTGTATATACTGTATATATACACCTTTATTCTTCTGTATCTTCACTCTACTTCACTTTATAAAATACAGAAGAATAAAGGTGTAGACTTTAAATATTTGTTTACATTTTGTATAATAAATTACTGTAGAAAATATTTTATTTGTTGTAGCTGTTATGAAGTACATTAGAATATACTTCACAGACAGTGAACACTTCATTAAAGAAAAAATACTTCTGGGCGAATACTAATGCATGAATAACCAACTAACATGAATATTACATTACTGAAACTGAATAAATAATCTTATCACATTTAACAGACATGCAGATACTTCTACCACACTTATATCCAGGCAAATCTTGCATAAGGTTGTTTTTAATTACCGTTTGAAGGAGAGAAAGGCACGGATGGGGCGTTGTTTATCAGAACAGACACTGCTGCCTCAGGTGCCTTTTGTTTCCCAAAGTCTTTGTTTGATCTCACAAGGAGGCAGCACGAACTTTCCAATTACTCATTTCCAAAAACAGCAAAACTGCAAAGCAACTGCTTCCTGTATGCCATGTGGCATCCGACTCCAAATTGATGTTTATTCCGAAAATACTCTGTATTTAAGTAGACCTCTGATCCTCTTAAGTCTCACAAGGCACAAATGCAGCAATGTCGCTGCCTCAGTGCAACCTTAAGTTGCTACTTCTATTCATCACACAGAGGAATTTATGTGGCCCGACAAAACCAATATCTCCACGCAGTCTGCCATCTGGTTGTATTCCTCTGTTTGCTACCCCTAAATCAAGAAGTCCACAGATTTCACTTGCTAAACTTTTATATGAAGTTCTTTCAGCTCTTTTGAATGAAGCATTATTTGGCCTACTTAATGATGTCCTTGTCTAACAGAAAACAAGAAAAATACAGCAGGAAACATCAAAACTGAACAGTGCAGTGCCGGACCTGTCTTGATTTTAGAGGCCAATGGGCAGGTGAGTGAGGGGTGGCAGAGGTCTGTATTCCTGCAGGACTTGATTTGTTGTGGAGTGGGACTGAAATTTGGAGTTGTAGGTGGGAACAGACAGTTTGAACTGTAGCCAATTAATACATTCAGATTTTCAAAAGTAAAACTTTTTATTTGATTATAATAAATAATTCATTTGAAAGAGTGAATTGTAGTTTTGGGACTTTCAGCAAATCAATTATTTAGAACAATTATTAATTTTAATGAATCGTTAAAAAGAAAAGTGAATTCAGCATTTGTAGCTGGACTTAAAAGTCGAGATGGTCAGTGTCAAAATCTTCATCAGTGAACAACATCAGTTTGCAGTTGTCTGTTACATTTTCCAGTAACACAATTGCCTAGTTAATGCAAACAGGAGAAGCAGACCTCTGTGTTTTGAGGTACAATTTATGGTGCTTTAAAGATAAAAACACAGTGTACAAAAAAAGGTGTGTCGTATGTAGATACTACTTACTTTATTCCCTGTCTTACTTTCTTTTTGACATGTGTAACAGCTTTGTTACAGCTGGGAAAAAAATAAAAAAGGAATGAATCCTGGATCAGGTGCTTTATCAGACAAAGCGTCTTTCCACTATGTTTTTCCACTGTTTTTTTTTTTTTTTATTTGTCTGCTGCACCTTTCTGCATGTTTTTTTGTTACTGCTGTAAAAAAAATAAATCTGGTAACACTGAATAATACTGGTCCATCATTAATAGGTAACTATGCAGGAATTAATGCAGGATTAATGGGTAGTACTACATTAACACATTAGTTACTGCAATTAACTAATATGGAAACATGATTAACCATTCAGTAAATAATAGTGAACTGATGACTGAGGTAGTTCACTGTTAGGTGATCAATAATTACTGAATTTTATTTTCCTCATTGAGAACTATCAACTAACTATGGCTAATTTAAAACAACAACTAATTATGTACTAATCAAAACATTAACATGTCTAAAATGTGAATGGTGATGTTTTTATTGTGAACATGATCATGAAATGCACCTTCAGAGATACATGCACTGGAGTTCTTTGCTGGAATTAATTTGAACATAACAGCTCTCTAAATCATGGCAACAGTGTCTGGTAGTGTATCATATTCATCTTACAGATGTACAGTATGTGCCCTACATGTGTATTCCTTGGGATATTTCTTCTGTTATTGCTGGAGGTCTTTTTAAAATAATTTTGGTAACCCATAAGTAATGAGACAAGTGTTACCAAATAAACATGAAGGAATTACTAATTATTATTTTTTACAAAATATTTTTTAAATGTTTTTTTTTTTTATTTTTTTAATTCATAGATACTGTAGGTTAATCTTACAAGAAGTGTGTAATTTTATGTGAAGTGCATTTTTTTCTGAGTAACTTAATGGATCCAATGAAAAAAAGAATGAGTGTCAGTTCCATCAAGCTTCTAATCCAATCAGGGTTCGCCATATTCAATGCTCGCGCTGAAACTGAAAGAAGGACAAGTGCAATTTTGCTCCACCCTCCCGTCGATTCGCCTACACGCTGTAAACTTTAACATACAGTCTGCTCTGTTCATAATGAACATAGGCAAAAGAGGGAAACATGTCAAATTAATTTGATAAAAAACTGTACATATTTACAGAGTGGGCTCTCTAGGACGGAAGTACACGGGTGGAATCTGTTCTCTCTGTTTTCTGTTCAACACACTTGTTCAGATCAACACACTTGTCCATTCGACACGTAATTTTATTATTTTACTTTATGCTAAGTGATAAGACTTTTAAAACATGTAGTAACCGTGAGCACCAGCAATGAAAAAAGGTTTGTAGCCTATGCTATTATGTTCAATTATTTCAATGAATCATAATTCAATGCCAGAAATTATTATTTTTTGGAATGTCTGTGAATGTTTGTTTACTATCTGTTTGATTAAATGAATAAAATGTAGGAACAAATACTTGAGTATTCATTACTAACTGACAAGTAACAACACAGTTACTATTAATGGTTTATAATGTGTTTTCACTTTATAATAATGATCCAGCTAACCTTTAACTCCCAAGGAAGGAAACATTAAAATCTCATTCATTAATAATGCGTTACTGTGTCCCTCACTTTAGGATAATGATCCATATCATTAGTAATTTATTCATACTTGTGTGGTAACACTTGACTCATTACATATGGGTTACCAGAATTATTATAAAAAAGACCTGCAGCGATATCGAACATGGAGAAGTTAATAATTTTTTTAATGAACAGAAGAGATATCCCAAGGAAAACAAAGGTTGGGCACATACATCCCTATATGTCTGTATGGTAAGCTGACGATGATCATGGCCGTAACCACCATAGACACTGAGTGGTAATATTGGTCTTCTGATATGGGTTTTTTTCCATGGCTAATTATTACATTATTAAATTTGGTCTCCATCAATCCTGAATATGTGGTTATATCCTTGGCTATGATACTCTACCAGACACTGTAGCCTTGATTTAGCCACCTGTTACATTCATAAATTAATTCCCACAAAGAACACATTTCATGATCTTGTTCACAATAAAAACATAATCATTAACATTTTAGACACCTGTTAATGTTTTGATTAGTACTTAATTAGTAGTTATTTTAAATGATCCATAGTTAGTTAATAGTTCTCAATGAGGCAGATCAAATTCAGTAATCATTGATTTCCTAATAGTAAAATTCCTCAGTCATCAGTTCACTATTATTACTGATTGGTTAATCGTGTTTCCATCTTAGTTAATAGTAGTAACTAAAGTGTTAATGTAGCACTACTCATTTATCCTGCATTAGTTCCTGCATAATATTAATATTAATAATGGACCATTATTATAAAGTGTTACCCAAAAAACAACAACTTTTAAACCAGCCTACAATAGTTTGCTGGTTTTAATTGGTGTTTAAACTACTCTCCCAGCCTGACCAGCCAAAAAGTGCCCAAACCCCCTCTTAAACCAGCTAACAGACCAGCTAAGACCAGCAAACCAGCATATGCTGTTATTTGTTTGCAGCAGGGCTCTATCTTACTTCAGCATGGCCTTTTCATGCTTTTTTTGTTACCTCTTACTTGTCCTCTTCCTCCATTCCTTTTCTCTTTCCTGTGGAGTGGGTGTTGTGCTGGCACACAGCTGTCAGAGGTAAGAATGCTCTGCTGGGATGCTCTGCAGGAGGTGACAGTCTGTGCTAGTCATACTGTGCAGCCTATATGCTTCAGAAGCGTGCAAACACTGGGGTCCCTCAGCTAACTCCCACTACTCATCTTCACACCTCACACATGCACATACTGAACCATTGCATTCAGCATGAACTAAACAACCTTCATTCCCAGAAGCAGTACGATATTGAGTATGTGCACCACAGAGCAACAGTTTTCAGGGAAATCAGCCTACAAATGGCTTACTTATATTTGTCTTTGCATATTAGGGTAGGAAAAGTATTTTAACATGGAAAAAATGACACACTGACTTACTTACAAGCTTCACATGTTCTGCTGCATAAGAGATATTCAAACTCCTGCGAATCTAGTAATGGCTGTAAGCTTATTGAAATAGAAGTGAAGAGTAGGCCGTCTTTGTTTTGTTTTTTTCACACTAGGATGGGCATTTGGTCATCAGATGTACCAAAGGGCAATGCCAACATGGGGAGTCTGGCCTTTCAGAGCGGAACCCTGTTAGCAAGTGAAAGCAGAACCCCGTTAGCTTTCCTATAGTGCTGGTTTCAAAAACAGAGCCGGCTAATCACTCGTGAACCCATGTGGAGGATCTGGAGAAAGCTTGGGAGATGCTATAAATAGCCTATCACTGGCTTGTTATGCTGTTTTTTCAATATTTTCCTTGAGGTTCGCTCATAATATTTGTATAACATGAACTTTTTCCACCCTCATTTTGACCCTCTGTCAAAAACACTTGGTTTTTGTGCTGCTTCTCCTTTAAGACTTGACAGTAAACACCCAATGTTATGATTGGCTCTCTCTCCTCTTGACTGACCTGCTCTCTTCTTGCCATCTCACTGTACACTGCTACTGGGCAGGGCTACGGAAGTGATAAGGTAAAGTAGTCTACCACTAGTGTGACATCACAATGTGGAGGAAGTAGAGGACGAGTCATTTTGGGAGCTTGGTTTCAACAAATACCCTTTTTACGCGGCTGTGGCTCAGGCAGTAGAGTGTGTTATCCACTAATTGCAGAGTTGGCGGTTTGATTCCTGGCCCCACATGACTCCACATGCTGAAGTGTCCTTCGGCAAGACACTGAACCCCCCCAAGTTGCTCCTAATAGTATCCTAATATGGCAGTGTATGAGTGTGTGTGTGTTAATGTGTGAATGAGTCACAGTGTAAAGCACTTTGAAAACCGCTAAGGTTAAAAAAGCACTACATAAATGCAGACCATTTACAATTTTGAGTTATGATACTTACATGGGTATTTTTATAGTATATGTCAAAAGATCAAGAGTAATTTGATTCCTCATGTCATGGCCTGTTTAATTGTGTGTAATTTTTTTTTTTTAGAAGAAGCCTTTATTTTGGTCACACATTATACATACATTTTTGTATATATATAGTGAAATATATTTGTTTTCACATATCCCAGCTAAGCTAGGGTCAGAGTGCAGGGTCAGCCATGATGCCCCTGGAGCAGATAGAGTCAAGAGCCTTGCTCAAGGGCCCAACAATGGCATCTTGGTGGTGAACCCCCGACCTTGCGGCTTGAACCCCTGACCTTCTGGTCAGTAGCCCAGAGCCTCAACCGCTGAGCCACCACTGCCCCACTAATTTTTGTGCCTCTAGTGACACCAAAAATAAAAAAAGTAAAAATAAAAAAGTAATGAATGTTTATAAGCAGGTTTCCTGACCACTTTCCCCATCTGCTATTGGCCGGCCAAACAGATAGTCCCTCCCCAAATTCACACCATTGGTAAAGCCAATGTTGCTTTTTTCGAGCTGGTCGGGATGCTCAAACCAACAGCAATGTTTTGAAAGTGCCACAGAGTCACAGCATTTACACTTTTCAGGTAAATCAAATCAAACTACAAATGACCTACTTATATCTCTGTCTATGTCTATGCATTTTAAGCTGGGATAGTAGTGTGTTACTAACAGTGTCAGTCAGTGTCAGATTTCTTACTATATTGGACTTTGTAGACAGATCGGTCAATAACAGACCTCGCAGCTCTGCGACTGAACAGTTCTTTTAAATTCGCCGTAAGTGTGTGTGCTAGACATGGAGGGATGCTGACATCATTAAACGAATGTCTGCTTAGAGGAACTTAATCTCATAAGACACCTTCTGCTTACACACACTCACACACACACACACACACACACACACACACACACACACACACACACACACACACACACACACACACACACACACACACCCTGGGAGAGAGAGAACTTGTCTTCTTAGATTATTTGTGTCATTATTCCATATGTGTAAACAGAAGTAAAGGTTAAACAGTAACAAAGGTGACTAGAATTTTGCAGTCCTTAAAAAAATTACTTAAATTTATTGAAGAAGTTAAAGTTTACTTACCCTCATTTTGTTTCAAACCTGTATGCTGTTATTTCTTCAGTGGAGCACAAAAGGAAATATTTGAAAAATCTTCATGCAGTTTTTTTCCCCCATACAACAGCAGTTCATAGTGACCACAGCTGCAAAAAACTGGTGCAGCTGGTCAACACACAATTTTTGATTCACAGATGAGATTTTAGAACTTCAGCGGAGGGGGAAGATTTTCAGGAAATATTACTTTAATACCCCCCCAATAAGCAAAAGTAGCCCATTTGACTTGTACATCATATTTGAAGTCTTAAAGCCGTATGATCACTCTATGATAAACAGACCATAATTTAAAGGAATGGTTCACCCAAAAATTTAAATTCTCTCTCCATTTTCTCACCTTTATTCTTCAGAACACAAACAAAGATTTTTAGAAGGATATCTCAGCTCTGTTGGTCCTTACAATGCAAGTGAATGGTGACCAGAACTCTGAAGGTCCAAAAAGGACATAAAAGTATCCTATACTACTCCAGTGGTTAAATCCAATTCTTCAGAAGTGATATGATAGGTGAGGGTGAGAAACAGATCAATATTGAAGTCTTTTTTTTTACAATAAATCTCCACCTTTGATCAGCCTCAACAAGTAGTGGGCCGAATGTAAAAGGAAAATGTTGAAGTGAAAGTGAAGATCTATTGTAAAAAAATAAAGGACATAATATATAAATATGTCACACCCTCTCTTTCTTTTGCATGCACGCACATGATCTCTCACTCAAATACATATGATGAATGAGTGTCCCACCAACCAACAGGTACTTTATCTGTAGAGGATGTGATTGGTTCTTAAGAACGGCAATTCATTATTTTGAGCCAATCGCAATGTCCTTTTCCTAAGGTACGGTGTCGAACAAAAGAATCGATTCCTGAATTGGAGTCTTTTGTAGTGGACTCCCCTATCACTATAATTTTTAAGTTGCTTTGGATAAAAGTGTCTGCTAAATAACTAAATGTAAAATGTAAATGTAATTAAATGATTCAATTGTAAGTGCTATTTCTGTGAACTGGTTAATTGCTTGTGTACATGTTGCAATTGATAAATAATGTTGTTCAATATAATAAAATAAGAAATCTTTTAAAAATCTAGTTTTAAAGGAATATTCTGGGTTCAATACAAGTTGAGCTCAAATGACAGCATTTTTGACATAATGTTGCTATTTTTGGAGGGTTTAAATGCAGAAATGTGAAGCTTAGAATTACATAAAAGCAATTCTATTGTTTAATTCTATTTTTAATAAGCACGTTTTAGTTGACCTGTAAAGTTGTTTAAATTGTTGTTTTTACAGGCATTTTATATAGTTGTAAAATATATACAAAGTAATACTATATATAGTAAAGTAATACTTTTGAAATAGTGATTACTTTGACGTTTATGAATTGGCCCCCATTCACTTCTACTATAAGTGGCTCACTGTAACGCAGATTTTTTCCATTTAATTTTTTTTTAAATAAAATGTCGGGCATGACAAAATATTTTTTTGTGGTAATCAACATTGTCACAAATGCTGTCGAGTGAGCTCAACTTAACCTGGAATATTCCTTTAAACACATGCCAAGAAATGTAACAAATGTAGTCTTTGTGCCCATATTGGTTTAATTCATTTTTGAAAAACATTTAAAGCATTTTCTACAAATAATAATAAAAAAGATTTAATGACTTCAAAAATGTCAAATAGTGTAACCATCATGTGCATCATGCACTTTTAATACATACACCAATCAGCCACAACATTAAAACCACCTGCCTAATATTGTGTAGGTCCCCCTTGTGCTGCCAAAACAGCATCACTTCTCACCACAATTGTGAGTGATGTTTTGAGTTATCATAGACTTTGTCAGTTCGAACCAGTCTTGCCATTATCTGTTGTCCTCTCTCATCAACTAGGCATTTCCATTTGCAGAACTTCCCCACATTGGATGTTGTGGCCTCCCATGGCTCTGCATTCCATGGCTCTGACTCTCGACTCCCATGGCTCCACCCCTTGAGTCTCCCATGGCTCCTCCCCTCAAGCCTCCTACAGTTCCGCCTTCCATGGTGCCTCCCCTCGAGCCCCCCATGGCTCCACCTTCCATGGCTTCTCCCCTCGAGCCTCCCACAGTACCACCTTCCATGGCTCGGCCCCTCCAGCCTCCCAGGGCTCTGCCCCTCGAGCCTCCCATGGCTCTGCATTCCACAGCTCCGCCCTCAGAGTCTTCCATGGCTCCACCTGTTGGATTGAAACAGTGCAAACGAGAAGAGGAAAACACCAGTGTGAGCTAATCACCGTAAGCTGAAAGCAGTGATGTCTGTCAGAAGTGCTTCAAAATCTATGAAAATGCTGGAATTTCTGCTGTGCAGTGTTTAAATTGCATTTTTATATTTTATTCGGTCTTCAAACAGATATCAAATGATGATTGCACACATTTTTTGTGGCAATGTTTAGGCTGCTTAAGCAAACGTAATAAATCAACACTGTTTGTACATTGTGGGCATTTGGAAATGAAGCTGGCATCTTTCCAACTGTACTCACATATATATAAAATATGCTTGTGTACTGAAAACAATGAGAGACGATGCACGCTGGCTTTGCATATTACGAATAAGCCCCAAAGCGGCATTTTCAACGGCAGTGGAAACTTACGGTTACTGAGCAGTGGCTAAATGTAGCTTTTTATTTATTTTCTGTTTCCATCCTGATTATAATTGTTAATTTTCTTGCTATTGGTAAATAATCATATTAAGTCTAACTGCCTGAGTTTGACCAGAGCATCTTTCTGAAAGTATGGCATACGGAAAGTAGTTCAAATGGTACTGCATATTGGAGTACATATACTGTGGCAACCTCTTAAAAGCATAACTTGTGAATTATGGGAAAAACCTAAGAATGCACCCAAGCCTCCATCTCTGTTGATGTTTGTTGGTTTGCCTGACTGAGAGAGCGTGAAATGCTAATACATTTTTGACTCAAACTCCATAGAGGGATGTTATATCAGCAGTAAATAAACTGTTGGAGATAAATAAAAGCCTGTTTACATTTCTGTTTACATGCGTTTAGTCTTGACTGGACATGATCAAGGTTTCTCGGTTTTGATAATCACATTAGTTGTCTGACCCTTGGTCCTGATGTAATTAATATATAGCTTGGGCTTCGAATCCAGACTAGATATTCAAAACTTATCTAGGAATTGTAGTGGTGGCTGTTCTGGCTGAAACCTGATCATTGGTGGTCCCCTTAGATCCTTTGTACTGGTTTATAAATCTAATTTCTCAATTTATGAGTGACAGGCCAATCGCTGACCTGGTCATTTTCAGCGCTTGTGCATATTTCATCAGGGTGGTACTGGGAAGCACAGAGTGGTACAGCCCAAATGCTGCTCCCATCTTAATTTGCAGCTTTAAGTAGCATTAGCATCGTAATTAGGCTACTGGGAGATGCGCAAGGCAAAATTTATACCTGACAGTTTCAGTGCAGTGTGTATGATGCGGTGGACATGCACTGGGGCATGCAGTCAAAATGTGTGTGTGCAGGGAGGGTTGCAGGCTGCTCATTCCTTCTAATGAAGCAGAATTTTTGCTGAAGACAGGCCTCCGTTAATGAAATTTGATCCTAATTATAAGATTGCATTACATACAAACATAGGGGACCTTTTTCGTAGCCAGCTTCCTGCCATTATGGTCGCTGTTTATTTGTTTGTGCTGTTTGAGCTGGCCTCTCTTGCTCTTTTTTCCTTTCCCTCATTATGTGCTATATCAAAATTATCCGTGGTGTCACAGGACATACGGATTGTGTTCGAGTCTACCACACAGGTAGCAATGGCCCATGATTAGGCTGGTAATTAGGATGGAATTGTTGATAATACTCATAATTAAGACCCCTGACAAAAACATTTACACAGATGAAATTGTTCCATATACAGATATCCATCTGACCTTTGCAAAAAATAGAACCCTGTTGACAAAAAAGAAAAAATGCCCTAGCTGGTTTTGCTGGTCATAGCTGATTTAAGATGGTCAAGCTGGGAGAGTCACGTGATGCCATGCGAGGATCGGACATGTGAACGTTGAGCTCTATGCACTTTGCTAGTTTTAACACTTTTAATGACATAAACCAGTGAGATTCTATATAATCTGTTCCATAACTGTTCTAGGAGGACAATGTGTCAAAGAATTCAAAATTCTCGGGCTCTGGAGAAATTAAAAACACTTACGTGCTTAAGCTGACACCCCTGAGCAGGCCGCGAGCCTGTGAGTTGATTTAGTTAAAGAGGTGAGGGAAATGTGGCGAGAGATGCTGAACATGTCGGCAATGCTGAAGAAGGTTGTTGCTGATTTGTAGGATCTTGCTGTGATACGTCGATCGATCACTGCCATGTAGGCGAAGTTCACTGATGTGTGTACAAGAGTGGGGGATGTCGACAAACAGATCGATTACCTGGAGTCATCGGAAAGGGAATTATCCGCTAATCTGCTAGTGACCAAGGTGGATTTGGAGCATGTCTGCGAGAAGTTGGAGGACATGGAGAACCATAGCCAGCAGAATAACGTCCGGATCGTCAGAATTCCTGAGCGTGAAGAGGGACAGAATATGGTTCTGGATGGTCTCTTTCCGAATCTGCTCGACATAACAGGCCATAAGCTGGAAATCGAGTGAGCTCAAAGGGTTCCTGCTCAGCGATCTGCGGAGGGAGACAGGCATCAATTAATTCTGAGATCATCCGATAAAGATCTGGTATTAAGTGAGGAGTAAAGAAAGGCATTCTTGGAAGAACCACAGCATTTTCTTGTTCCCAGACTTTGTGAATTCGACAAGAGAGAAACATGATCGATTCAAGGAATGCAAGAAACTGTTACATCAACGGAAGGTCGCTTTTGCACTGATATTCCTGGCCAAATTGAGAATAGATGCTAATGGTGCGTTCACATACAACGAGAAGCAAGCGTTTCGCACGGCGCGATTACATACAAAGTCAATGCAAAGATGCGAATAGACGCAAATTTACGCCAGGGAGTGCAAATGAAGCGAATGGCGCAACTTGAACATTCGAGTTGAGAAATCCGCATGGCCAGGAAAAAGCAACGAAAGCCTATCAGCATTGAGATTGTCCGGATGTCACTGACATACTGACGTAGTAGTAGATGTAGTAGCAGTAGAAATCTGGAAAAATGGATGAAAAAACGTCATACATGTACAGAGACCAGACGCAAAATGACATTGCTTGGAGGAAAGTGAGCGAGGATGTTGGACTACCTGGTAAGTTCAGAAAATATGCGTTTCTACTTGATTCCAGATATTGGTTGTACTTTCCTATGAACCAAGCTGTAGAAGCCCCCCCTCCTGTCCTTTTCCAGAAGAGAAGGGGAAATTCTCGCGGGTTCGCGTTACTTCCGCAAACGCAAGTTTAAACAAAAATTTATAATCCAGCGGTCAAACTCACATGAGTAATCCAATGTGAACATTTTCTACATTTTTCTGAATTCCATAAAACATTTACATGCCCACAGCAAGCGATGTACTTCATAACGTCAATGGAGTGAGTGGGTTGTCTTGTTGTGCTCACGTTGCAGTAGCCGAGTGGACCGATTTACTGAATATTTGCTTGACTCTTTGAGAAATATACGCACCTTTTTTGTGCTGGTTCCACCTAGCGGCTGGAGTTTATTTTGTAGAGTAACACACCTTCAGGACAGTTTTATGGATTAATCTACACCCTCTTTGTGCTAAGTCTGCCTATCGGCTGGAGTTTATTTTGTAGAGCAACACACCTTCAGGACAGTTTTATGGATTAATCTACACGCTCTTTGTGCATATTCCACCTATTGGCTGGAGTTTGTTTTATAGATCATCATTTACTGTGTAATTCTATCAAAATCTGTATAGAAACACCGGACTTGAGCAATCTGATGGAAAAGCTGACGTGGGGGTTCTCGTAGGCGTACATGGACTGTTTGAGTTGGAGAGATGGACGGCAGTTGGCACTGTAATGTGCAGGGTTAAAGTGCATCTTTTTTCTGTTTGTTTTGTTCTGGGGGATGTTCGAATTGTGATGGTCGCACTAATGTTAGAATGTGTTCTTTATAATCTTGTTTTTGACACACAATCTATTTTTTCTTATATGTCAAAATGTCAAATGTTAATATGAGTGGATTGTATCTCTCCACGTGGAATATGAAGGGGTTGGGGCATGAAATATGATATAGTGTTTCATCAAGAAATGCACCTTTCTCCGCAGGAAGCTGAAAAATTTGGGAAGATATGGGGTGGGAATTTATTTTTATTTTTTATAGTGCTGGCTCAAGTAAGAGCAAGGGAGTCATTATGCTGATAGGTCAACATCTACAATTCAAATGTCTAAAACAGAGTAAAGATAAATTAGCTGAAATTCTGGGACAGTCTTATTTTGGCTAATATTTATGCACCTAACATTTTTTTATAGATCTTGAAGGGATGTTGCAAGCCGCTGGCACACCACATGATATATTATTGGGATGAGACTTTAATCTTTTGATGGACTCTGTCCTTGATCAAGTGTGCAAGCCCCCTAGAGCAACATTGATGCTTCACAGGATGTGTAAAAATCATGGTCTTACAGATATTTGGAGACTTTTGAACCCATCTGGTAGGGACTATACATTTTTTCATCAGTCCGTAAGATTTACTCTAGAATAGATAGATTTTTTTTATAGATATCCAAGTCCCTCTTTTCATCTGTTGTTGATTGCTCAAATGGAAACATTTTAGTCTCAGATCCCGCACTGGTGTGTTTAGAGGTGTTGCCACATACGGAGAAAAATAAATCATACAGTTGGCGCTTTAATGTATCCCTTTGCAAAATCCTGAAAATCAACATAAAAAATGCCGAGGCAGAGCTGAAGTGCCGAATGTCATCTAATGGCCTCAGGGAATTGACCCAGCCTGTCCAAACTGGTTTTCAGACTTACTAGCTGGTCTCCCAGCCTGTCCAAACTGGTCATTAGCTGGTCTCTCAGCCTGGACAAACTGGTCTAGCTGGTGTACTAGGATGTCCAAACTGGTTTTCAGTTTGTCTTGCTTGCCTCCCAGCCTGTCCAAACTGGTCTTCAGCTGGTATTTAAGCCTGTAGAAACTGGTCTAGCTGGTCTCCCAGCCTGTCCAAACTGGCCTAGCTGGTTTCCTAATATGCCAAAACAGGTTTTCAGTTGGTATTTTCTTGTTTCCCAGCCTGTCAAAACTGGTCTTCTGATGTTCTTTCAGCCTGTACAAACTGGTCTATCTGGTCTCCCAGCCTGGCCAAACTGGTCATCAGCTGATCTCCCAGCCTGGTCAAATTGGTCTTCAGCTGGTCTCTCAGCCTGGACAAACTGGTCTATCTGGTTTCCTAGTATGTCCAAACTGGTTTTCAGTTGGTCTAGCTTATCTCCCAGCCTGTCCAAGCTGGTCTCCCAGCCTTGCCAACCTGGTGATTTCTGATTGAGCTGATTGCCAAGCTGGGCTCCAAGCCTGAAAAGTGCCCAAAACCCCTCTAAAACCAGCCTGATCAGGCTTTGAGACCAGGTTAGACCAGCAACCAATTTGGTTTAAACCATTTTGTTTTTTTGTCCCTACAGGGAAGTCACAAACATAATGACATTTTTTCTTTTTATCCTTTGTTCAACCAAAAAAGGAATTCATTTAGAAGAAGAATTTATTTATTAATTTTATACGTCTGAGGAAAGTGGACGTCCTCTAAAATTACATTAGGGAGCAAACTACAAAAGTATGACTGGGATTGCTCGTCTGGCTATTGAACCTTAATCCGCATATTTTTCACATCTCCGACCAACCAATGAGGATTTTGATGAGATTTATTGATAAACAGTTTTTGTTGCCATTGCAGCTCAGCCTTGAAAAGGATTGTGAGTAATGTTATTGTCTTTACCTGCTCCCTTTATGCGTGACCAACCATTTACGTCTGAAGAAACATGAATATCGGCCGAGTGCTTTATATTAATTGATTCTCAGAGCTGAAAACCAATGTAGCAGGTAGTGGACTGGCTACAGCATTTTCTTATGTAAGAGATATGACAGAATAAGCACTGGCATGGGCCCTCGTGTACTCTAAAAAGGACATAACACCTCAGCTTTGCAATGGAATAATGAAAGTATCCCCAAATGGAGGAATACCTTTTTAACAGAATAAGATATAAAACATTAGAACTACTGGGAGAGTAAATTCACACTGTAATTCAAAAACATAAAAATACTAGACTGAAGTCATAAATATTGTCCATACCAGGATCTAATGGCAATATATTTCACTTCCAGTGGTTTGGGATTCACCAAGAATGTAAAATACTTTACTGCTTTTTTTGTCTGGTAGATATTTGGCACCTGCTCTGGTAAAATAAGAGGTTATCCAGCCCAACATATGGATCCACAATTTGCCAACAAACACTTAATGTTTTGCAACATTTCAGAATGTTGCATTTGTTTACAGTTAGATTACATAATTTTTAAAATGTTCAAGAAACCACAATTATAATCTTACGAAAACATGACATGCAGTGTTCTTGTTTAAATGACCAAAAATCTGTACTAAACTGCATATTTGATCAAATGTAATTTTTTAATGCGAATACTGTACTGCTTAACTTTATACAACCAAAAATAAAATGTTTTGGAAACATTGCACCTATGTTGTCATTACTGGAAAACGTTTTCTTCATTAAACATTACTTAAAATGTCAGGTTTTGGGCCCATAACTCAAATAACTTATTTCTCTTAAAAATCCATAGACTTAAGATTTTAAGTGTTACTAATTCAAACTATTGAATAACAACTTATTATATCTTATCAAAGGCTATGGGGTATACTCACAATGTTTTGTGCTTGAATTACTTAATTATATGTCCTTGTCAAAGGGGAAAAAATGGGTGCATTTAAATAGTAGTTTTTAAAATTCAAAGAGGTTTTGGCTCCTTTTTAGTATTATATATGTTGTTCCCCGTCTGTCGCTCACTTCGACGTTGTGTCGAAGAAGCGACACTAGGGGTCTCTCTTGAGTGCCGAAAGATACCTCTGATCTATGAAAAAAGGCCAATGAGAGTTGGCGAACAGTATTTGCATACTCCGCCTCCGGATACGGATATAAAGGCGAGAGAAATACGCTCGTTCATTCAGTAATTTTCTTCGGAGCCGAAGGTCGTGTGTATGCAGTCAGCTGCGAGTAACACAACTGATCCTGCTTCTGATCCTCTGACGCTCTGCTTTGCTGTTAGATTTACGGCGCACTACAGCGGCTTTTCTCTTCACTGCCGGCGTGCAGTTTGCCCCTGGGCGCTTCGACAGCGCAGAGTTAAAGAGTTGAAAGAGAGATTCTCTCCGTAAAAGAGTTTATTTCTCTGAAAGAGCATTACACAGTGGCGTTGAACGTCCTTTTCAGGACGCGTCTTTATAAAGATGTAATTTCCGCCCCTGTGTAGTTTCTGGATGCGGTGATTTCTCCCCACCTCTCTCGGTCATAAAACACTGTCTTGCATGCCTGGGCTGCGATCACACGCAGGCAGCGTTTTATGAATGGTTCATGTTCTCAGTGCGAGAACATAGCCATGGCAACATTGCGGTCGTGTGGCTTTCTTTTGTAATGAGAGAAAGCCGTTTCAGCCGCCCCCGGCGCCTCGCCTCCTTCCTACGGGATTGACGCAGGCGCCGCGGGCGATGAACACGATTTGGGGACAATGACGGGCTCTGTTCGCCGGGTAAACCCCCTCGAACCTCCCGCCTCCCCGGCACGCTTGTTTGCTTCCGTCTGAGCCCGGGATGAGCATTCTCTCCAATGGTTCATCTTCTCAGTGTGAGAACATGGCCGTTATAGCATTGCAGTCGCACGGCTTTCTTTTGTAATGAGAGAAAGCCACTTCAGCCGCCCCCCGAACCTCGCCTCCTTCCTACGGGATTGACGCAGGCACCACGGGCGATGAAGGCGATTTGGGGAATATGACGGGCTCTGTTCGCCGGGTAAACCCCCTCGAACCGCCCGCCTCCCCGGCACGCTTGCTTGCTTCAGAATTGGATGACATCACCGCTGCATCGGAGAGCATTACAGCGGCATCGGATGCTAATCGCTCGCCTGGGCCGCCACCTTCGGGTCTGCCGCCCAGCCTGAGCCTGACGCACGGAGATCCGCTATGCTTTCCCGGGCTACTTGATCGGTCCCGCGGGCAGGTGCGCCGCTCACAGCCACACCCCCCCCCCCGTTCCTTTCTTCCTGGACATGCACGACGAGTTGAGCAAAGCAAAGGCTTCTTCGCTCCTCCGCTCTCACTACCCTCGCGGTGGAACGGTCCCAGACCGCTTCCACTCTGCACGCCACGGCCCTTCCTGCAACCAACACCAGGCCAAGGCGCTTCAAAACTTGCACCTTGGGTAGTCCTGTTCTTGATGTGCTGCAGGAACTGCGCTGGATGACCAACCGCGCCCCCAGGCCATGGAGGTCAGAAGCGCCGGCACTCGAACAGGCGATGGCCACCCCTTGTGGTCCAGAAACGCACCTGTGGACTGGACCTGGTCGAAATGCGGGAGGCAGACAAGGCACACCTTCTCCCACACCCCCGTCTCCCAGCTCCGTCTATTTGGCGCCACCGTTGACGACTCTGCCCAGCAGTCCTCAGCGGTGAGGCAGACGGAGGCCACTGCACATCCTGCCCCGCCGCAAGCCTGCCACCATGGGCCATGCCCCGTCTGCTCGCCAAGGGCGTCCTCCTGCGGCTATGAAACACCCTGCTCCGCATCAACCCGGGCCCAGCTCTCAGCCCCAGCGTCGAGCACTCCGCAGGAAGCGGACGCCCCCGTCTCACGGACCCCTCAAGGACCCGGAAGGCTCCCAGGCTGTCCGTAGACGCTCAACCCAGGGACCAAGATGTTAGCTCCGGAGGTGGTAAGACCGCTCCGTCCCCGGTGGAGGGCCGGGAGGAGAATTTTTTGTCGAATTAGTTTTCACATTCTCATATTCTCTGTAACGAGCTATTTCCTTTTGTCTCTGGGTCACCTGGCCCGCAAATGCCGTCCCCACGGCACTCTGCCACCAGATCTCAGCAGTCCCGGCTTCCTGGACACGGACCACCCGTCTCCAGCCCCACGACTGCCCCCCCCCCACCCCGGCCGGCCAGTTCCGACCAGTCTAGAGGACGCCTACCCGAGACCTCCTCCTCAGTCGCTAACCCGCCCCCTGCCAGGTGTGCGGAGCAAGGTAAGTGCTTTGAGTCTTTCTCAGCACCCCAGCTGCGGGTCGCCCTGTCGCCGCCCAACGCTGCCCTACCTGCTCCGCCCCACTGCAAAGCCCCGCCGGGTACGTCCAAATTAACCATCCCCTTGGTGCCCCTAGTGCCAGCATCCGCATACTCAACTACCTCGACGACCGGCTCATTCTGGCCCACTTGCGAGAGTTACTATGTGCCCACTGAGACCAGGTGCTCAGGCACCTCAGCCGTCTGGGGCTTCAGGTCAACTGGGAAAAGAGCAAGCTCACCCCAGTTCAGAGCATCTCTTTTCTCGGGATGGAGTTAGACTCGGTCTCAATGTCGGCACGTCTCACCAACGAGCGTGCCCAGTCAGTGTTGAACTGCCTCGCCGCCTTCAGGCCAGGCACAGCGGTCCCCTTAAAACTTTTCCAGAGGCTCCTGGGGCATATGGCGTCCTCCGCGGTGGTTGCGCCGCTGGGGTTGATGCATATGAGACCGCTCCAACACTGGCTCCAGACCCGAGTCCCGAGACGAGCATGGCACCACGGCACGCACCGGGTAACAATCACCCCTGCCTGCCAACAAACATTCAACCCCTGGACAGACCTCTGTTTCTTACGGGCTGGAGTACCCCTACAGCAGGTGTCCAGACGCGTCCTGGTCACGACCGACGCCTCCAGATTGGGTTGGGGCGCCGTTTGCAACGGGCACGCAGCCTCAGGCGGTTGGAAAAGGGCCTAGCTGCGTTGGCACATCAACTGCCTCGAGTTGTTGACCGTCCTTCTAGCCCTGCGGCAGTTTCTCCCATTAATTCGTGACAAACATGTCCTGGTCAGGTCGGACAGCACCACTGCGGTCGCGTATATTAATCGCCAAGGCGGCGTACGCTTCCGTCACATGTCACAACTTGCCCGTCGTCTCCTCCTTTGGAGCCAGCACCGACTCAGGTCGCTGCGTGCCACTCACATCCCCGGCAACCTCAATGTGATAGCGGATGTGCTGTCATGATAACGCTTGCCTGGCGGAGAGTGGAGGCTTCACCCCCACTCGGTTCAGCTGATTTGGGAACGGTTCGGCAAGGACCAGGTAGACCCCTCTGCCTCCCGAGAGACCTCCCACTGCCCGCTCTGGTATGCCCGTTCAGAGGCTCCCCTCGGGGCAGATGCACTGGCACACAGCTGGCCGGTGGGGCTGCGCAAGTACGCATTCCCCCAGTGAGCCTTCTTGCACAGGTGCTGTGCAAGGTCAGGGAGGACGAGGAACAAGTCACTCTCGTGGCTCCTTACTGGCCCACCCGGGCCTGGTTCTTGGACCTTGTACTCCTCGCGACAGCCCCTCCCTGGCGAATTCCCCTGAGGAAGGATCTTCTTTCTCAGGGACGGGGCACGCTCTGGCATCTGCACCCAGACCTTTGGAACCTCCACGTCTGGCCCCCAAACGGGATGCGGAAGATCTAGCTGGTCTACCACCCACGGTCGTAGCCACGTTCAACCAAGCCAGAGCCCCTTCTACCAGGCAACTCTACGCCCTGAAATGGCGTCTGTTCGTGAATTGGTGTTCTTCCCGGGCAGAAGACCCACAGAGGTGCGCAGTTAGGTCTGTGCTCCTGTTCCTACAGGAGAGGTTGGAGGGGAGGCTGTCCCCATCCACCTTGAAGGTGTATGTTGCCACTATCGCAGCTCACCATGACCCAGTAGACAGCAAGTCTCTGGGTAAGCACGACTTAATCGTCAGGTTCCCAAGAGGTGCCCGGAGGTTAAACCCCTCCCGGCCAAACCTGTTCCCCTCCTGGGATCTCTCGGTGTTCCTCGCCGGTCTTCAGAGATCCCCCCCCGAGTCGCTAGAATCAGTTGGCTCAGGGCCCTCTCCTAAAAAGACGGCCCTGCTGATCGCGCTCACTTCCATCAAGAGGGTCGGGGACCTGCAAGCGTTCCCTACTAACGACACTTGCCTGGAGCTCAGTCTGGCAGATACTCATGTGATCCTAAGACCTCGACTGGGCTATGTGCCCATGGTTCCTACCACGCCCTCTGGAGATCAGGTAGTGAACCTAAAAGCGCTGCCCCGGGAGGAGGCAGACCCAGCCCTCTCACTGTCGTGTCCGGTACATGCCTTGCGTGCCTACCTGGAACGCACCCAGAGCTTCAGGCGCTCTGAGCAGCTCTTTGTCTGCTTTGGAGGACAGCAGAAAGGGAACGCTGTCTCCAAACAGAGGTGTCTCACTGGGTGGTGGATGCCATTCAGTTGGCCTATCACACCCAGGCCGTGCCCCCCCCCTTTTTTTTGCGGGTTCGAGCCCACTCTACTAGGAGCGTGGCATCCTCATGGGCACTGGCTAGGGGCACCTCCCTAGCAGACATTTGCAGAGCTGCAGGCTGGGCAGCACCTAACACCCTTACGATCTCAGGGTTGAGTCAGTCTCGTCCCGTGTTCTCTCAGGTCCGAGCCCATAGAACTCGGTACACGTCGACGATCTGACCGGGTGAATCGCTTGTTTCCAGCGCCGTTTCCCTCGATCGAGGTAAAACAGTGTGCCTTCTTTCCCAGAGAACCTAGGTCCCTGGTTGATTCCTCCCTAGCCCTTCGGGCCTGCAGCAGTTCAGCGGAGGGACTTGCTGGTCCAGTCCACTACGGGTACCCCCGGCTACCCCTACTGGAATAGGTGCTCCACAGATCAGGCCTCCTACGGGACTCATCCTGTGTGTATTTCCGCGGTATGGTCACCTTACGAGCTGACCCGCGTCTCCCTTAGGCAGTCCTTCATTGCCCTCCGGTCGCCGTGTTGTAGCAACTCCCCCCTCCTCGAGGTTGGATCTACCACCGCACCATTTCCTCCCACATGCCCAAAGTGGCCATGTGATGTATTTTGCCACCTTTACCTCCCCTGCTGGGCGGGTGTGGCCTCCACAGGGTCTTTTCCCCCTAAAAGAATAGGAATTCGGGAATAAGACCCCCTTCTTTTGATGCGGTAAGGGCCCCGGCTGCTCTTGCTCTATGCCGAGAAAACATAGAGAGAAAAGAGGCCCAGCCAGGCTTGGCCCGTTCCCTAGTTGGGAGCGTCACCTTGTTCCCCCCTAGGGTAACCAAAAGGATGCTGACGCTTTTTCGGGGCATTGGGGAAGAGTACGTGCAGCCTGAACACAGTTGGTCGCTTGTGCACGTGCAAATACCTGCCCGCTTCTGTGTCAGCAGTACACGTACACGGCTCAGCGCATGGCGAGTTTTGAAGTGGACCCCTAGTGTCGCTTCTTCGACACGATGTCGAAGTGAGCGACAGACAGGGAACGTCTCGGTTATGTATGTAACCTCCGTTCCCTGATGGAGGGAACGAGACGTCATGTCTTCCCGGCCACGTCGCTGAGCCGAGCCGCTGAGGTGCCCGGAACACTCCTGGCTCCTCAGAAAAATCCTGAATGAACGAGCGTATTTCTCTCGCCTTTATATCCGTATCCGGAGGCGGAGTATGCAAATACTGTTTGCCAACTCTCATTGGCCTTTTTTCATAGATCAGAGGTATCTTTCGGCGCTCAAGAGAGACCCCTAGTGTCGCTTTTTCGACACGACGTCTCGTTCCCTCCATCAGGGAACGGAGGTTACATACGTAACCGAGACGTTTTGCTGAAAAAAAAGTTGTTTTCTGTGTCCATTAGTGTGATCTGTGTCTCCTTTGGTCAAGTTGGACCCTGTTGACTCTATTTCAAATCTCCTTGTGCATGTGAAATTGAAGAACATGCATACTTGCATTTCTGAGGAGAAATATGTTTATTTAATGATTGACCTAGAATAAGTTATAATATCAATTTTTTAAGCTGTATGTAGGAGCCATTTTACTGATATATTTCAATTGTAATGTTTTGTTGTCTACTGGGTGGCACTGTAAATAAATAGAGCACTTGGGTTATGATATTCAGGTGTGTTGGTATTCAGCGAAGAATAAAGACATTGTTTTAAAGTTACACTATGGACGCATTGACTCTTTTAGCACGTGTTAAATATGTGCTCACTCCTGTTACCAAGCCAAGCTCTGGATTTATTGGGAAGTCATTATACTGTTTTTGTATGACCCAAATTTGAGTCCATTCAATTTAAATTATTAAGTTGTTACATCAACATTTCAATAGCAAATCTGAGTTAAGTCTACTTGATTCTAGTTACCTTAAATAGTTATGTCCATTCTATATGAACACAAAGTTAAGTGAACTTAATTACATACATTCAGTTCAATTGAGGGAACAAGTTTACTCAGAGTAAAGTCAACTTATTTGGGTGTGAAAACACATACTTAGGCTTTCTTTAAGTAGACAAAGTGAAGAATTCCAAAATACAACCAGACCACATTACATTGTTTGTGGAACGTTTTCGCTTTTTCTACCAAAACTTTTTTCAACAAGTCAGGTTGTATCTGTTCATTTTTCTCTTTGTTGATGACCACAGCAATAAGGTTGTCAAAACACTCTTTAGAGCTATTTTATGCTCTCTGTGCCTAACAGTAGCATCACAAAAAGTGCCTGGAGTGCAGTTGAGTGCTGTCTCTGGACAACAGACAAACAGATACAAGCAGCAGACAATACAAAAGTGCAGAGGCCTGAATGCTGACAAGAGGGCCGATGGACAGCTTAAGTGGCAATTTCCATATTTTTCTGCATGGTTTCCCCACTGGCTGGGTTACCATGGTGTTTCTGTCAGTGCCAATGATGGAATCTGCCAAAGAGCTCTCACTAACGCACCGAAGAGGTAATTTGGGGGACAGCTGCTCTGGGTGAGGGAGGCTTGGCTTCATTCATGTGGCTTTTGTACAAAGAGCATCTCCCTTCTGGTCTGAGGCAAATAACTTGTCCAACAAATGGATAATGGTGCATTTCAGAATGTACAATGTGTGATATTACATGGCTTGCTGTTAGACTGTTGTACAACATGCATGTTTTGAGCGACACCAGGGCTGGTTTTCACAAAGGCTGTATTTCAGGAACTAAACTCAGCAAAAAAGAAACATCCTCCCAGTTTCAACTTCTTTTATTTTCAGAAAACTTAACATATGTAAATATTTGTATGAACATAAAAATATTCAGCATCAAGTTTCACAGACATGTGACTAACAGAAATTTAATAATATGTCCCTGAACGGGGGGGGGGGGGGGGGGGGTCAGTATCTGGTGTGGCCACCAGCTGCATTAAGTACTGCAGTGCATCTCCTCTTCATGGACTGCACCAAATTTGCCAGTTCTTGGTGTGAGAGGTTACCCCACTGTTCCACCAAGGCACTTGCAAGTTCCCGGACATTTCTGGGGGGAACGGCCCTAGCCCTCACCCTCCGATCCAACAGGTCCCAGATGTGCTCAGATTGAGATCCCGGCTCTTCACTGACAAGGCAGAACACTGACATATCTGTCTTGCAGGAAATCATGCACAGAACGAGCAGTATGGCTGGTGGCATTGTCATGCTGGAGGGTCATGTCAGGATGAGCCTGAAGGAAGGGTACCACATGAGGGAGGAGGATGTCTTCCCTGTAACGCACAGAGTTGCGATTGCCTGTTGTGACAACAAGATCAGTCTGATGATGCTGTGACACCGCCCCACATCATGACGGTCCCTCTGCCTCCAAAACGATCCCACTCCAGAGTACAGGCCTCAGTGTAACGCTCATTCCTTCAATGATAAACGCATCACCCCTGGTGAGACAAAACCATGACTCATCAGAGAAGAGCACTTTTTGCCAGTCCGGTCTGGTCCTGTGAAGGTGGGTTTGTGCCCATAGGCGACATTGTTGCCGGTGATGTCTGGTTAGCATCTGCCTTACAACAGGCCTATAAGCCCTCAGTCCAGCCTCTTTCAGCCTCTTGCGGACAGTTTGAGCACTGTTGGAGGGATTGGGCATTCCTAGTTTAACTCAGGCTGTTGTTGTTGCCACCCTGTACCTGTCCTGCAGGTGTGATATTCGGATGTACCTATCCTGTGCATGAGTTGTTTCATGTGGCCTGCCACTGCGAGGATGATAAACTGTCCTTCATGTCCCCCCATATTTTTGTTGTATATACATAGAAGTAATAAATATGCTTCCTTACAAATGCAAATTTCTGGTCCCCTTCCAAGAACCCAGACAGAAATGTCTAATACGACACGTGTGTAAAATAAGCAGCCTGTGGAATAAACGATGGCATGCATCATTGACAATGTCAAAATGTCAAAATTGTTTGAAAGAGCGTGTTAAATATTCGTAAAGCTGGATTTTCAAGGTGGGCAAAGACAAGGGAATCCACCATTACCATTGAAAATTCAGTAACGCTATTAGGAAATAAATCTGTATTACCATTTTATGTATGCGGAAGCAGGAGAGCTCTGCAGATCTAAGACATAGTGACACCGATTAGCCAATTTAAATGCCATTTCTACACTACTGTTAACCCCGGCTACGTAATATGTGATGTCCACTGTCATTAAAGCTGGTGTAATTTTTTTCGATGTTAAAAAACTTTTTATATTTCATCTTAATGTGCAGTCAACTATAAGTCATGTGTAGGCTGATTTCACAGATTGAGAAACACTGAGACTGCAGAGTTTGTTTTAGCGGTCCCTCCAGACTGACACAGCAACACTGGTTTAGCCAGTGATGTGAATTTGGGGTGGGAGTATCTGTTTGTACTACCAATTAAATATGGGAGGAGTTTTCTTTAATATATTTTAAAACAGTGATTATGTTTGGAATTATGTTTGGTGATGATACAGTTACAGAAATGACACACTTCAGCCTTAAAGAGGTGTCAGTAATAGCTCTACAGGCATGTCAAAGAAAATACCTTTTTTAGGCAAGCTGATGTACTTCACTTGAAAGCTTAATCACTTTCTCTTTCTCGATCTCTTCTCTTTCAAGTGGAGAGCTCGCTTTCACTTCGTCAGAGGAGTCTGATTGTGTTCTTCTCTGCTCTAAGCTTTCTATCTTGAACGCTCTCGTTCTGGGTTTCATTACACTGGTTGTCCAAGTCTGAAATTGAGGTTACTTTGGACAAGGGCGCAATCATTCTTTCATAGCAGACTGAACTTGCAGAGGAGACCGGTCTTCTCCGTTTGTGTGTTTGGCAGGTTTTTGTACTTGATAAAAGTTGGAATGGCGCTTCAACTAAAAGTGAGATAAGTGAGTTAGATTTGCATATTTTCCAATTATAAGTTAGTCAGGACATGTATTTTTCGTTTAGTTAGTGAAATAGTTACCTACTTTCATAGAATGAACGTTAATATAACTGCATTTTTGCAAACTGAATTTCACATGCTGTGTTCTACATTTCGTTGCAGTTTTCTGGTAACTTTACAACAATTGTGCATTTTATTCACTTTTACACAAATCACAAGTACAACGGCTGATTATGACTTTAGATATACTCATTTTTTGCTTTGCTACTTACTGCTTATGATATCGAAACAATTTTACTCCATGCCTCATTTGAAAAACTATACATTTTAACAGTTGTATTACAGACCCACCTACATTTATTCTGATGTGATTAGCTTGTGCGGTAGCTCACCTAGTAGTGTTTTGGACTTTACACTCAGAAGACTGAGGCTCAAAACCAAACATGCACGCAAGCTGAAATGTTGCTTTTAGTACACTATTGGGAAAATGTAGGTGTTGGTTAAGAATTTCAAGAGTTTTGTTAACCTCTTATTTGATTTTCGGACACTATTAGTTAGGTTAAGGTTCCATTTTTAGGTTAGGGAGGGACAATTTACTCATTGAAACCTCCATCTAAAAGACACTTTAAAATCCTTGTCTGATCATGACACCATTTCACTCGCTTTTGTCGCCCGTGGCTGCACATTTTACTGGGAAACTACAGTGAAACAATATATTTTTTAATATTTTTATGAGATCAGGCTGCAAGTTGCCCAGGGCATGTATGTAACAGTGAACATGGCACATATTTATTGATTACAAGTGGGTCAGGGTGAGTATTATTCAATTACAAATAGGTCATGGGGAGTATTTTTCAGATCCAAGTAAGTTAGGGTCACGTATTTTTTACCTGACGGTAAATAAACACAGGTAAACAATTTTAACTAGGAGAATGAGGATGTAACTATGCCAACAGTACTCTGCATCAAAATGTTAATGCTTTAAGTATAAGAAAATTGTTACTGTACCTGCATCAATATACAACAATATACAGTCGACAGATTGTGACCCAGATATTGCAGAAATTTCATCCAGACATACAGAAATTCCTTTAAAATTCAACCTCCTCAACACTGACTGAGAATGATTTCATCACTATGCCTGATATTGTTAAAAGAGCAGCAATATATTCCAATAGGCTAGATGTTATGGGTACTCTTAACAAGTATATTCATATATTAAAATTTCACTTTTACTATTTTATTGACTTTTAGGAGTTTTCCAGTCCATTTAAAAATGTCCTTATATTTCTTAGTTTTGACCGTGAGAACCCCACAACAACACGAGTCCAATACAAGAGGGGTGCCAGCAACCGCAGAGAGGCTGTCAGCTACAAAAATGAGAAATTTTGCACTCCTGGAGAGAACTCTTAGGTAAGTGGAAATGTTTTCTGCTCTGTCTCATTCGTGTGAGGTGTTTTCTCAAGATGTGGGCTGCAACCATTGGCCGACCTTCAAAGAGAAGAGATAATGGATCTGTCTCAGCTGGCCTCAGCAAAAGTTCACTGGTGGCTTCGTAGGTGAGCCTTGCTGGGGGAAACATCCATCATGCCATTTTGTGTGTGTTTTTAAAGTGAATGTTTGGGCTGAATTTTATTCATTTGTGGACAGTGGTTCCAATCATTGGAAATAGATGTTCTTAACTGTACACTCAACTCAGATACATTATGTAGTAGAAACTGAAAGTATCTCAGTTGAATCTTTTACAGCTAGCTATTTAGCTTGCAATTGCACACATTAGAGTGTTAAATCCTAAACTAGTCCCATGCAATGCATACTGGAATTAGTAATAATTCAAAATGTATAAAATTAAAATTGTAGTACCAATGCAAATGGATTAAGTAAACTTTTTTAAATGGATTGAAATTATGGCAACGAGATTATATTGTAACAAATTGTACGGCTGTGGCTCAGGTGGTAGAGCGGGTCGGCCACTAATCGCAGGTTTGTTGGTTTGATTCCTGGCCCACACAACTCCACATGCCGAAGTGTCCTTGGGCAAGACACTGAATCCCAAGTTGCTCCCAATGGCAGGCTAGCACCTTGTATGGAGAATGAATTGGTGTATGAATGTGTGTGTGAATGGATGAATGAGACACAGTGTAAAGCACTTTGAATACCGTTAATGTTAAAAAGGCGCAATATAAGTGCATACCATTTAATAATTCAAAATTTACTAAATGACTAATTTGCAATTTACTAATTGTAGTGCCAATGCAAATGGATTAAGTAAACTTTTATTTTACAAATTTAAATGGATTAAAATTTTGGCAATGAGATTATATTGTAACAAATTTTTTTGTTGCGCAAAAATAACTGTGTTGCTTTAGCTTATTTTTGAGCAAGCTGCAAAGCACACTTTTTTGTTGGTAGAGCCATTGACTGATCATTAAATGGGTTGTACTATCAAAGGTTTATAAAAATGAGTTACATTAAGCCACAAATAGAAACGACCATGTCTCGAGTCATACATCAGCCGGTATAGGGCACAGACACAAATAGATTACATCAATAAAGAAAGGACGCTGAAAGGGTTAGATGACTAGTAATGACCTTTTGATTAACCAGTGAAAGAGAAATAAATAAAAACTTCGGCACGCCGTCAAAATGTCTGCTCAAAGAGAAAAGATCAGCAACCTCTACAGATTTGTCAGGACACCAAAGGGATCGATATGTTGTTTTTCTGTATAAAGATTGGTTCCTTAACTGGCTTGGAAGATTTCTCTATGGAAATATAGTATGTACAGGGAATTCATCTAATATCTTGCATATGGAAACCATCAAGAGCTTGCACATCTTGACATTTCAGTATTTACCTTCAACGAAATTCAGGAATAAAGGCTTTTTTAAACCACATTGGAATTGAGTTAATTAGTTAGTTCACATACACTTGAGGCCTTTTCCCCAGAAAGTAATTATGAACTGCTATCGATTTAATTCATTACCTTAATTCATTCACTAAATGTATCATGTAAAGAGATTACAGATGATTAGAGATTTACTTTTCTGCTCAGTGGTGTGTGTGCAAATATTGTTTTATTCTTAACATGCAACAGCAAACCATTTAAATACACATTTAAAATGCCATATAGCCAATTGTGCACAACAGATCAATGATATTTAGCAGCTAGTGTACAATTAAACAGAATCCTTTTCACATTTTCCCTACTGTTCATCTTTGCCTAGTGCAATGTAATTCATTATTGTGTGATATAAAGCCACTATATGGCCAGTTATTTTGCATCGCTAATGAAATTGTTCTGAAAAGGCGGATCAATGCTTGCGTGTTGCAGAGTAACCAGTTCCACACCTGTTTAACTAACTTTCTAATGTGGAACACAAAAGTAGATGTTAGGCAGAATATTAGCCTCAGTCATCATTCACTTTCATTGTATGGAAAAAAAGATAAACTGAAAGTACAGTATGTGGTGACTGATATGGACAGTTTGCCTACCATCTATTTTTGTGTTCCATGGAAGAAAGTCAGTCATAATGAGCTTGGAACAAAATGATAATGAGTAAATGATGACAATATTTATTTTTTGTTTACATATCCCTATGGGTGATAGGCTGCATCGTTAACTTAGCTGTTGGGGCATGAATCAAGCCCTTATAGCTCTGCTTGCCAATTCTGGTGGCCTTTAAGTAATCCAAAGCATTTGAACCCCCACCATCATGGCAGGCCTCTGTCACCAAACACACAGTACAACAGATCAATTCTACTCATGACCTGTGCAGAAACACAATCGATGTTAGGCTTCATGGCATATAATTTCATTATCTACAGTGGTCCTTGTGGATGGTGGAGGGTGGCTATGTTTGGATATTCTGTTTAAACTGTGAACAACATATCTACTGAAAAGGCCATCGGATGATCTGTTAGGGAGGCTGATGTGCTGGATTCTCCACCACTCTTTTTAACTGTTAACTAGCTAGACTTCCTTGGTCAACCAGCTTTATCTGAAAAGCCATGTTGTTTGACCAAGTTTTGGTGGTAATGACTGTTACCATGCTGGTCCATTAACATGTTGGAAATTCATGCTAGTCTGAGTTGTTCTTTCAGCTGAAATGTATTATGATTATGTATAATGTTTTTTCTTCTTCAGTCTTTTCATGGTTACTTCTGGCATTTGAATCCATACCTAACTTCTGAAAAGAAAAGTTCACCCAAAAATTTTAATTCTTTCATCATTTACTTACCCTCAATCTAAACCGTATTACTTTTTTTTTCTAATGACAGAATTTACATTTTTGGGTGAGCCATCCATTTGCCGGATATCAGTTGCATCAGTCTTTCCTTTGTAACCTCTGGGGAAAATGCACCACAATCAAGGGGGCGGATTCCATTGTCACAGCCTTCCCACCCTCTCTCTGGCTGTATTATAAGAAGACAGGAATGTGGGAGGAAGAGAGGTAGAAAAGCAAGACTGAGTGGCCATTATGGAACGAAGAATGTATCCTCATGAGGAGGCAGTGGTGTCCTAGACGGTGCAAATAAGAGAGCTGACATGGCCATTCCTGGGGCCTCATTAACTTAATGGAGAACCATTGGTTCTGCTAGGTTTTCTTGAAAATCTGCTCTGACATGATTGCTTTCCTCTCCGGACTGCCTAGCGCTTGTCAGATAAAGAGGGAGTGAGAAAGAAGGAGAGAGAGAGGCAGGAGCTAGCCGAGTGGTTTGGTTGAATTGCAATGGAAGATTTGTGCGTTCGGTACAGTAATAAGGTCTTGATTGGGACTGTTATCCGCCGTCACACTTTATAAAGTCACCTCAGGTTGACATTGCAGCCTTTGGCAATGGAAAATCATGTAAGCACTGGTTAGAACTTTTTCAGCAAAGGTTGATTATAGACGAGGGCTATTCGTGGAGGGCCACTGTCCAGCAGAGTTTAGTTCCAACCCTAATCCAACACACCTGCCTATAATTTTCACATAATCTTGAAGATCATTGACAGTGATTTATGGTAACTTACAGCAGACTATCCTGATTCAAACAAGCCCAAACGTAACATAATATGATAAGTAGACCTTGAAATATTACTCAAGAGTGTACATGGAAAGACGATGCACAAGAGGGCACTCAACACACACAGTGTGTGTTTGTGTGTGCGTGTGCGCGCATGTCAGATGACTCCGCGTGTGCAAACATATATCCACATGTGTGCTCATAAAATTGTCCAGATTCTGTTTTTTGTGTTTTCAGACATCATATTGCTGTGTACATATATAGCATAAAGCTAATTTGCATTCCTCGTCCCTGCTTAGGCTTTTACATAAAATCAAAACAAAAACACAATCATCACAAGAAACAAAACAAATACACATGTATATGCAGATAAATAAGTGTGTATATGTTGTACCTAAACAATCAAACAATGGCATATTGACATACCTAAGTACATATGTAACTTTATGCAAAGTCACAAAACATAAAATGTAAATTATCCTACATACAGAAAGAAAATGGAAACTTGACCAACCTGAATAAACCTAATATACTCAATGTTCACATCGCTGAAATGATTTCAGCCATTGTTTCAGCTTTGTAGAGAAAACTGAGTTCTGATAGCAACTTTAAATCTACAGGCATAGTGTTCCATAGATGTAAACCTTTCACTGAAAAGGATGATTGACCTACAGCAGCCATTCGGAGAAGCATCTCCAAATTCTACAATTCCGACTTACAGCCCCTCTGGTCTTTGCCCCATCACTACTGTATTTTTGTATCAACTGACAGATTGCATCAGGGGCATGGCCATATATACACTTAAATACTGCTTTTATAAATGAGAACTTTTAAAAACTTATCAAAACTTAACAAATCATACTTTTGAACAATTTGACAATGATGCCATTTCATTGGTTTCTGATCCATTACTTTTAAAGTTTGTTTGTATAATGATATTACAGGTTTAACAACTTCTATCGGGAATACACACATACTTGAGTGAGATTTAAGATGCCATTTATTTGATGAATGTAAAACAGAAATTTAATGTCTCTCTTTGGCGTAGGCCCCGTCTGGCGGTCCGATTGAGTTATACTCGGAACCGTCATATTCTGCCGGAGATAGGAGGCAGGGGCGAGGAGCCTACCCCCGTGCGGGATGGGGCTCAACCTATGGTGGTGGGGTGGTGGAGGTTGCCGTGTTAGCACACTGAAACAGCAATGTGATAGATTGTGTGCAGACTTATAAAGCAATGGTTTACATGTGATTGGCTAGGAATTACCCAGCTAATGGTGTGATGATGTACAGCTGCTAGTCTTCCCGCTAGAACTACGCTGCACTCACATTAATTGAGAAGCCTGACCCCAAATTATCGCACAATTGGTCATATGTGATAATATCATCGCATGCATAAACATTTAAGCTCCTTTTAGATGTATACATGGTCTTATCATCCAAAAACAGTTCAAATTTGTCTTAATAGTCTTCGACATTTTCTTAATATTAGCATCAAACTTAAGCTTAGTGTCCACAATGACACCTAAATATTTAAATTCACTCACTTCCTTGATTTTCCTTTTGGTCAATTTTGATTTTAAATCCATCCAGCGATTTGTTTTATAGTGAAAAACACATTGAAACTGTTTTGTTGTAATTCAAAGTTAAACAGTTATTCTGCAGCCACTGGGAAACACTGACCAGTTGCCTGGTTAACATTTCTGAAGCCAAATGGGAAGTGAGATCAATGAGAAGAAATCGTCGGAACACAACATAAGGGCAAATGTATAAATGACAAACTCCACATTTGTGTATCTTATTTTTGTGTTCTCATTTGCACTCTGGGCAACTCCTGAAGAGTGCATGTAGATTAACCGCTTCTGAAAGTGATGAGTTTGGACAGAAATATATTATTATTGCATAATATAATAAAATATTATATTATATTAAAACAACACAAATTGCTAAAAATAATATCCTTGTCCATTGTTAATATTCAGTGTAGCTGTGTATGAACAAACAACCTCAGAGGTCACTGCCAAACACAATAACTTCCTATTGGTTTACAAAAGTTCACAAATAGCCTGAACTCCATGCAAAATCCACAAAGAGATTTCTTTGAAATTCCTTCGCGCAAAATTCACGATTGCGTGGATTCCCATTGAGATGACTATATTTCACCCGTGTTATTATGCAGAGTGAAGGTAAATGTGACTGCGTCTTTAAAATAAATCAAATATCCCTAGTTTATCATACAATTCCAAGTTAAATATGTATAAATGACTTCTTAAGGTGTATGTTTGCTTATTGCAGAGACACTTAAGATGGTTTGCTGGTCTTACAGTGGCTGGTTTAAGTTAGTTCAGGTGAACCAGATGACCAGCAGAAAAGTGCCCCGAATCTCTTTAAAACCGTCAAAACAGACTTGTCTGAACAGTTTGGCCAGGCTGGGAGACCAGCTAACAATCTTAGGCTAGTTTAAGCTGTTCATTATTTTATTTTGGGGGTGTACTAGCTTTGGGGGTTTACATGCTTTAATGTAAAAAAAAAAACATTATCATACTGTACATTTCTGCTAAATCTATTTTCATCCTCTGGCTCAAATCTTATGATTTAGATCCTGTATGGAAGTATGGAATCATTTCATTCGTAATGTGTTGATTCGGTAACTGGCAGTAACCTTGGCAACTGTGGTATATTTTTAAGCGTATTATGATTCAAGACTTCAAACCGAAGCTAATTAATGCTTCTTAAATTGCAGAGGTGGGGGACTCAAATTTAAGGACTTGTGACTTGCTTGACTAAATGAAGAAAATGACTTGACTTTGACTTGAGAACCAGCGACTCAAGACTTGACTTGACTTGAACTGCTTGACTCGACAATGACTTGAATATTTTATATTATTTTCTATAACTTATTATTATTATTATTATTATTATAAACAGTAGCCAGCCAGCACCACTGATCTGTATCTGTTCCAAAATAATCTCATTTCATTATCTAGAAAAATTCATATGTAAAATTACTGTTCAAATGTTTGAGGGTGTTCAGTAAATTAAAATGATTCACAGTTAATCTCATATTTTGTAGCACAACAAGTTTGAAATGACCCGACATTGCCTCTAAATGTGCATGTGCCTTTTTCTAAACCCTCTCAACAGTCAACAATATACCATAACCATTTGTTGGCAATATAATAACATAACAGCCAGATTTGCAGTCTTTATTTAAAACATGACAAGTAAAATACACAGAATGACTTGTGACGAAATCCAAGTGCTCTTATAGTGATTATGACTTCTGAGGACTTTAACTAAAGCCCTTGAATGCAAAACCTTTATGACTATTTTATATAAATGTATCTCTGAAGGGAACTGACTGTCTTTAGAAAAGTTTCAATGGCATTTTCTTTTCATCTACCTCCGTATAATGCAGGGGTCGGGAATTTTTTTTTTAAGTAGGAGCCAATTTTAACATTTTTGATTGATGTATTTTTTTCCAAAGAGCCATAGCACAAACGAATAATTTACTATTTTCAAAACATTTTTTTTTAATAAAATACAATTTTTATATTGCCCATTGACTACTCAAAAACAACCAAATATGCAAACATTAATAGGTAACATGTTGCAATATGGAATTACACGTGTTTGTGCGGGTCTCCATAAAATTACTTCATTTTATAATTGTTCATGAAAAATGTAACTTTGCTTTTTGGCTGGACGATATGTAAAACATTTTTGAATTATAATCGCATTTAAAATATCACGATGTCCGATTATATGGTGAATATTTTTGCTTGATTGATTTTTCTTTAAAAATGTAATTAATTTATTAAAACACAAAAATCTAAAGCAAAAGACATTTCTAAATTCAAATTGCACTTTAAACGAAACGAAAAAAGCAATTAAAATAATGAAGTGATTATAGAATCTTATTGTAGAGCGGAGGAGGGCGGGGCCGGCTGGAACAACACACGTACGTCACCAATCAGCCTGATGGGGGAGCGCACGGGATAAAAGAACAGGGGGGTTGTTGTTTTTACCCTTCTGCCTCCTCCCAGGTCGAGCAAAGTGGGGATGACCCGCCGGCAAATGGGGCGCAAGGCACGCTTGGGTGGGGGTGTTGGTTGTGGTTGTACTGCTAAATAATTAAAATACATTTTAACCACTGATTCTTCAATTCGTCTGCATTTTGGAAGTCCAAACAAAGAGGTTGGCTTTTGCAGTGAAGAAAACAGCATCGACATGGCGACAAAACTAACCCAACTCATCCTGGCTTCATTTTGTTTGAGGGCGGGCCATTATCCCTTTAGCCCATTAGCCCATTAGCCCTTAGTTGGGCAATATGCAGATGTGTTACATAGTGACGTAGATACTTATGGAAGAAATGGCTGGACTAAAAACAGCCCGTTTCTTGTACTTCTTGAGCAGTGTTGTCCGTGCAAGAGAATAATAATAATAATAATAATACATTTTATTTAAAGGCGCCTTTCTCGGCACTCAAGGACACCGTACAGGGATACATAAGACATTTAAAAGCACCAAAATTAAATAAACAGCAACATTATCATATGCAATTGGTATTATGTAAGATAGGCATTTTTGAACAGATGTGTTTTGAGTTGAGATTTGAAGTGAGAAAATGAATCGATGTTTCTAAGTTAGGGTGGTAATGAGTTCCAGAGATGGGGAGCAGAGCGGCTAAATGCTCTGCTCCCCATAGTGGTGAGACGGGCAGAGGGGACAGACAGGTGTATGAAGGAAGAGTATCTAAGGGAGCGGGTGGAAGAAGATCAGACAGATATGGGGGGGCAAGTTTATGGATGGCCTTGAATGTTAACAGAAGGATTTTGAATTGAATACGGAACTGGACCGGGAGCCAGTGAAGCTGTTGAAGAACAGGAGTGATGTGGTGAATAGAGGGGTTCGAGTTATGATGCGGGCAGCTGAATTCTGGACCAGTTGAAGCTTATGAAGGGATTTGTGAGGGAGGCAGAAAAGGAGAGAGTTGCAGTAGTCCAAACGGGAAGTGACAAGACTATGGACAAGAACGGCGGCAGTGTGTGGTGTAAGGGAGGGGCGGAGGCGATTTAATGTTTTGTAGATGGAAGTAGGCAGACCGGGTAATGTTATTGATGTGGGACTGAAAAGATAATGTGGAATCAAGGATGACACCCAAACTCCTAACCTGGGGGGAGGGTGAAACGGAGGAGTTATCAATAGTGAGTGAAAAACTGTCGGTTTTGGATAAATTAGATTTAGTGCCAATGAGGAGAACCTTAGTTTTATCACTGTTTAATTTGAGAAAATTTTGGGAAAACCAGGTTTTTATTTCTGTAATACAGTCAGTGAGGGAGGTGGGCGGGGAAGTGAACGAAGGTTTGGTCAAGAGGTAGAGCTGGGTGTCATCAGCATAACAGTGGAATTGAATGTTAAATTTGCGGAATATATTGCCCAGGGGAAGGAGATAAATGATGAAAAGTAGGGGCCCCAGGACAGAGCCCTGGGGCACACCTGAAGTGACAGTAGAGGGACTGGATTTGAAAGACTTAAGTTGAACAAACTGAGTGCGGCCAGAGAGATAAGATGTGAACCAGTCTAACGGAGTGTGGGTGATGCCAATGGAAGATAATCTGTTGAGAAGGACGGTGTGAGAGATGGTATCAAAGGCTGCACTTAAGTCGAGGAGGATGAGGATGGTAAGGAGTCCAGAATCAGCTGCCATGTGAAGGTCATTGGTGATTTTGATAAGTGCTGTTTCAGTGCTATGAAGTGGACAGAAACCAGACTGGAACTGTTCATACAGGTTATTGTGGGTTAAATGTAAATGGAGTTGAGAGGCAACTGTTTTTTCAAGGATTTTGGAGATGAATGGTAAGTTGGTTATAGGGCGAAAGTTATTAAAGTTTGAAGGATCGGCACCAAATTTTTTTAAAATTGGGGTAATGGCAGCAGTTTTGAATGATGTAGGTACAGTTCCAGTGGAAAGAGAGGAGTGGATGATAGCAGAAATGAGGGGAGCCAGGGAGGGAAGGCAAACTTCAACAAGTTGTGTAGGAAGGGGGTCAAGTTGACAAGTGGAAGCCTTGGATTTCCTAATGAGTTCTTTGATTTCTGAAATAGCGGGGAGCTGAAAGGAAGAGAATGAATGGGTGGATGGGTGAAAGTCGGCTGAAATGCTAAGATGAGGGATAGATCCCAGGTGCTGGTGGATGTTCTTGATTTTTTTCAGTGAAAAATGACATAATGGAGTTGCAAAAGGAGGTTGTATACAAATGAGGGGGGAGAAAGTCCTGGGGTTGAGTAATATTGTTAAGTAAGGAAAAAAGTGACTTGGAGTTTCCTTTAGGCAATAATCATACTGGAGTAGTAGTGGGTTTTGGTGCTAGCAACGGAGTCCTTGTAAAGTAAGATGTGGTTATTGTACATTTCTTTGTGAATAGTGAGACCAGTTTTTCTATAAAGACGTTCAAGTTGCCGCGGCTTTCATGAAACGAAGATCGGGGGTGAACCAAGGGGCGGAAATAGAAAAAGAAACAGATCTATTTTTTAACGGAGCAAGGGAGTTAAGAATATTATGAAGTCCAGTGTTGTAGTGAGAGACCAGGTCATCGGGGGTAAATAGATTGTGAGTGTCAGGCAAACAGAAAGAGTGGATACTTGAAGTGAGAGTGACAGGATCGATATTTTTAATATTCTGAAATAAAATAAGGCGTGGTATTTTAGAAATGGAAAGAGTGAGTTTCACAGTAAATGAGAGGAGAAAATGGTCAGTTATAGGGAGTTCAGCAGCTGTAATGTCAGCGGGAGTGACACCAGAACAGCAAATTAACTCCCTTTTGCATTGACATTGTGCTTTGTAACTTTGCAGACCTTTTACATGCACAAAGAGCTAAATTCCACACTAAAGGAAAGTTAAAATCCCCAAAAGCATAATAGAGCCTCTTTCATGAAACTTCAATTATAATTACCTTAAATTATAATATTTTTACTTGAGTGAATTTAGTTGTAGAATTGGGTTATCACTTACATAACCAAACTCTGTGTGCACAAAACAGGATTAAGCACTCACAAAATTAGTGTGGACTATATTTAGCTGCAGCAGTTACGTGGCTAATAATGCTAATTTTGCTTAGCTCATGTAGGAAGTACTGATGTAACTCTTCCTCAACTCACAGTGCATACATTTATTGCTCCTAAAGCATGTGAAACATAGAAATGACTTGTCCATGCTGTTGACTATGAGTCAGCTTCATTCCTGTAGGCTATCTTGAGCATGCACAGCTAAAAGGGTTGCTAGATACTTGTTAGGTAACAGCAAAATGGGTATATCACATCTTAGCTCACACTAAAACTTTGATTCTGTAACGGTTTCAAGGATGTTTTTGTTTCCTCGCTTAAATTGTCAAGGACATCTTTTATGTTGTTATCCTGACGAGTGTGTGGCATTTTTATCGAGTTTCACCATTACACATTGTGCCCTAAAGCTTTAAGCTGAGACTCAGATGCAGCAAGCTAAAAGGATGCGACTTGCAAAGAAAGAGATAGAGCAAAAGGACCTTCAAAGTGCGGTAGAAGTCCTTGAATGCTCTCTGTTCATTTTCATTTGGGAATATAAGAAAGATAAGAGGAAACTACTTGGAATGAAATGAGAACAAAGAATGAAAAGAGAACAAGTTCGAGTAGTTAGCAGTTTTATAATCAGCATTAATGAGGCCTACATCTGTATAGTCCAAGTATGGAATCATTTCAGTCATAATGTGTGTATTCGGTAACAGGCAACTGTGATATATTTTTAAGAGTAGTATGATTCAAGACTTATAACCGAATCTTATTATTGCTTCTTAAATTGGATTACTACTGTTATATATCAGCACAAAATAAGGATGTGGTCACTATTGTCTCTCTCGGCATTGATTGGAGGGTTTTGCATTGCCTTTGATTTAAGCAGGCAGAAATTATATCAAATCACACACACACACACACACACACACACACACTCACACACACTCACAAAGGCAGGAAGCAGGCTGATAAATCAAGCACATAGTACCTTTGGGGGTTTCTTAAAGGGATAGTTCACACAACATTTCTTTCATTATTTACACTCATTTACCCTTATGCTGTTTCAAACCTGTATGACTTACTTTATTCTATGGAAAACATATATTTGGAAAATATGAAAGTGAATGTGGACTGTGGCTGTCAAGCTACAAAATGACAAAAAAGCACTATGAAAGTATCATCAAAGAGATCCATACAACTTGTGTACTATTTTCCAACTCTTTTGCAGTCATACAAGGGATGGGCATTTGAGTATTTTTTTTAGTTGAGTTTGAGTACTCTAATACACACACACACACACACACACACACACACACTCATGCGCGCACACACAAAACAAGTAGTGGATTAATCGTAAATTATTATGTATGCTAAAAATAACAAGTATGACACGTATGTGAAATTTAGATTTTGTTTTATTCACAAATATTACCAATTTTTCCATATGTAAGAAAATTTCAACAAACTATACTTTCGTTTTGGAGAAAAAATTAAATTAACAATACGCATTTATAAAAATGGGGAAAAAATATTTTTTTTATCATTTCAAATGTTATTATTTAGTTACTGTTTAGTTACTAAATGTTATTATTAAATACCGGCCTGATGAGCTTCCGAGTTTCTCGCACCGCTTAGCATTTTTTTCCACCATAAATGCAGATCCTTATCGGTTGGTTTGCTTGACTTCAACAAAAACCCAATACAAATAGAGTAGAATTCAATAAGAATCAAAATATTACAAGAATTTCCACATTTGCCTTCGCTTTCAAAAGCAAAGACGCCATGATATCTTCTTCTCACGTCCAACAGCTTGACGTCACACAACCACAGCACCCCCCCAGTGGACTCAATTGTAACTGGGAGATTTGGTGAGAGATTCAAAGGGAAAATACTGTATAATTCAGCAATGTTCACGGCAGGCAAATGCGGTAAGGAAAACCAATTTGCAATATTCAAGTAGAGTTCTTAATATTCGACAAGCTGGTGCAGAAAAATTGCTCGATTAGTCGAGTACTCATGCACATCCCTAAGTCATACGATAACAATTATGTGAGGAACCAAAATATGAGTAATTTCTTCAGTCTGAATGATTCATTCCTGAAATGGACTCTTGGAATTCTTGAGTTCAACTCACTGGAGGTGTATCAGTTAATAATGACTTTAATTTAAGTCTGTTCTTTACACGGTCACTATATTTCGGCTCCAGAAAACGTCTCGGTTACGTATGTAACCTCCGTTCCCTGATGGAGGGAATGAGACGTCGTGTCGAAGAAGCGACACTAGGGGTCTCTCTTGAGCGCCGAAAGATACCTCTGATCTATGAAAAAAGGCCAATGAGAGTTGGCGAACAGTATTTGCATACTCCGCCTCCGGATACGGATATAAAGGCGAGAGAAATACGCTCGTTCATTCAGGATTTTTCTGAGGAGCCGGGAGTGTTCTGGGCACCTCAGCGGCTCGGCTCAGCAACGTGGCCGGGAAGACACGACGTCTCGTTCCCTCCATCAGGGAACGGAGGTTACATACGTAACCGAGACGTTCCCCGTCTGTCGCTCACTTCGACGTCGTGTCGAAGAAGCGACACTAGGGGTCCACTTCAAAACTCGCCATGCGCTGAGCCGTGTACGTGTACTGCTGACACAGAAGCGGGCAGGTATTTGCACGTGCACAAGCGACCAACTGTGTTCAAGCTGCACGTACTCTTCCCCAATGCCCCGAAAAAGCGTCAGCATCCTTTTGGTTACCCAGGGGGGAACAAGGTGACGCTCCCAACTAGGGAACGGGCCAAGCCTGGCTGGGCCTTTTTTCTCTCTATGTTTTCTCGGCATAGAGCAAGAGCAGCCGGGGCCCTTACCGCATCGAGGGAAGGGGGTCTTATTCCTATTCTTTCAGGGGGAAAAGACTCTGCGGAGGCCACACCCACCCAGCAGGGGAGGTAAAGGTGGCAAAATACATCACATGGCCACTTTGGGCATGTGGGAGGAAATGGCGCGGTGGTAGATCCAACCTCGAGGAGGGGGGAGTTGCTACAACACGGTGACCGGAGGGCAGCGAAGGACTGCCTAAGGGAGACGTGGGTCAGCTCGTAAGGTGACCGTACCGCGGAAATACACACAGGAGGAGTCCCATAGGAGGCCTGATCTGTGGAGCACCTATTCCAGTAGGGGTAGCCGGAGGTACCCGTAGTGGACTGGACCAGCACGTTCCTCCGCTGAACTGCTGCGGGCCCGAAGGGCTAGGGAGGAATCAACCAGGGACCTAGGTCCTCTGGAAACAAAAGCGCACTGTTTTGCCTTGGCAGAGGGAAACGGCGCTGGAACAAGCGGTTCACCCGGTCAGATCGTCGACGTGTACCGAGTTCTACGGGCTCGGACCTGAGAGAACATGGGACGAGACTGACTCAACCCTGAGATTGTAAGGGTGTTATGTGCTGCCCAGCCCGCAGCTCTGCAAATGTCTGCTATGGAGGTGCCCCTCGCCAGTGCCCATGAGGATGCCACGCTCCTAGTGGAGTGGGCTCGAACCCGTAAGGGGGGGGCATGGCCTGGGTGTGAAAGGCCAACTGAATGGCATTCACCACCCAGTGAGACACCTCTGTTTGGAGACAGCGTTCCCTTTCTGCTGTCCTCCAAAGCAGACAAAGAGCTGCTCAGAGCGCCTGAAGCTCTGGGTGCATTCCAGGTAGGCACGCAAGGCACGTACCGGACACGACAGTGAGAGGGGCTGGGTCTGCCTCCTCCCGGGGCAGCGCTTGTAGGTTCACTACCTGATCTCCAGAGGGCGTGGTAGGAACCATGGGCACATAGCCCAGTCGAGGTCTTAGGATCACATGAGTATCTGCCGGACTGAGCTCCAGGCAAGTGTCGTTAGTAGGGAACGCTTGCAGGTCCCCGACCCTCTTGATGGAAGTGAGCGCGATCAGCAGGGCCGTCTTTTCAGGAGAGGGCCCTGAGCCAACTGATTCTAGCAACTCTGGGGGGGATCTCTGAAGACCGTCGAGGACCACCGAGAGATCCCAGGAGGGGAACAGGTTTGGCCGGGAGGGGTTTAATCTCCGGGCACCTCTTGGGAACCTGACGGTTAAGTCGTGCTTACCCAGAGACTTGCTGTCTACTGGGTCGTGGTGAGCTGCGATAGTGGCAACATACACCTTCAAGGTGGATGGGGACAGCCTCCCCCCCCCCAACCTCTCCTGTAGGAACAGGAGCACAGACCTAACTGCACACCTCTGTGGGTCTTCTGCCCGGGAAGAACACCAATTCACGAACAGACGCCATTTCAAGGCGTAGAGTTGCCTGGTAGAAGGGGCTCTGGCTTGGTTGAACGTGGTTACGACCGTGGGTGGTAGACCAGCTAGATCTTCCGCATCCCGTTCGGGGGCCAGACGTGGAGGTTCCAAAGGTCTGGGTGCGGATGCCAGAGCGTGCCCCGTCCCTGAGAAAGAAGGTCCTTCCTCCGGGGAATTCGCCAGGGAGGGGCTGTCGCGAGGAGTACAATGTCCGAGAACCAGGCCCGAGTGGGCCAGTAAGGAGCCGCGAGAGTGACTTGCTCCTCGTCCTCCCTGACCTTGCACAGCACCTGTGCAAGAAGGCTCACTGGGGGAATGCGTACTTGCGCAGCCCAGCCGGCCAGCTGTGTGCCAGTGCATCTGCCCCTAGGGGAGCCTCTGAACGGGCGTACAAGAGCGGGCAGTGGGAGGTCTCTCGGGAGGCAGAGGGGTCTACCTGGGCCTTGCCGAACCGTTCCCAAATCAGCTGAACCGAGTGGGGCTGAAGCCTCCACTCTCTGCCAGGCAAGCGTTGTCATGACAGCGCGTCCGCTATCGCATTGAGGTTGCCGGGGATGTGAGTGGCACGCAGCGACTTGAGTCGGTGCTGGCTCCAAAGGAGGAGACGACGGGCGAGTTGTGACATGTGACGGGAGCGTACGCCGCCTTGGCGATTTATGTACACGACCGCAGTGGTGCTGTCCGACCTGACTAGGATATGTTCGTCCCGAATTAACGGGAGAAACTTCCGCAGGGCCAAAAGGACGGTCAACAACTCGAGGCAGTTGATGTGCCAACGCAGCTGGGCCCCTTTCCAATGGCCTGAGGCTGCGTGCCCGTTGCAAAAGGCGCTCCAACCCAATCTGGAGGCATCGGTCGTGACCAGGACGCGTCTGGACACCTTCTGTAGGGGCACTCCAGCCCGTAAGAAACAGGGGTCTGTCCAGGGGTTGAATGTCTGACGGCAGGCGGGGGTGATTGTTACCCGGTGCGTGCCGTGGCGCCATGCTCGTCTCGGGACTCGGGTCTGGAGCCAGTGTTGGAGCGGTCTCATATGCATCAACCCCAGCGGCGCGACCGCCGCGGAGGATGCCATATGCCCCAGGAGCCTCTGGAAAAGTTTTAAGGGGACCGCTGTGCCTGGCCTGAAGGCGGCGAGGCAGTTCAACACTGACTGGGCACGCTCGTTGGTGAGACGTGCCGACATTGAGACCGAGTCTAACTCCATCCCGAGAAAAGAGATGCTCTGAACTGGAGTGAGCTGGCTCTTTTCCCAGTTGACCTGAAGCCCCAGACGGCTGAGGTGCCTGAGCACCTGGTCTCTGTGGGTGCATAGTAACTCTCACAAGAGGACAGAGACAGGCCGAAGGGGAGGACTTTGTACTGATACACCTGGCCCCCGAACGCAAACCGCAGGTAGGGGCGGTGTCGGGGCAGGATGGAGACGTGGAAGTACGCGTCCTTCAGGTCTACCGCTGCGAACCAATCTAGATGCCGGACGCAGGTTAAGCGTGAGCATTTTGAACGGGAGTTTGTGCAACGCTCGGTTGAGAACTCGCAGGTCCAAGATTGGTCGTAAGCCGCCGCTTTTCTTGGGTACGATGAAGTAAGGGCTGTAGAAACCCTTCTTCATCTCGGTTGGAGGGACAGGCTCTATCACGTCTTTGGCCAGAAGAGTCGCGATTTCCGCGTGCAGAGAGTGGGCGTGTTTGCCGTGTACTGCGGAAAAGCGGACGCCCATGAAGGGGGGCGGGGGCCTGGCAAACTGAATTGCGTAACCGAGTCGGATGGTCCGGGCCAGCCAGCGAGACGGGTTGGGAAGTGAAAGCCACGCGTCCAACCTCTGCGCTAGGGGCACCAAAGGGACGATTAATTTTGACGTACCCGGCGGGGCTTCGCAGCGGGGCGGAGCAGGTAGGGCAGCGTTGGGCAGCGACGAGGCTACCCGCGGCTGAGGTGCTGAGAAAAGACTCAAAGCACTTACCTTGCTCCACACACCCGGCAGGGGGCGGGTTAGCGACTGAGGAGGAGGTCCTGGGTAGGCGTCCTCTAGACTCGTCGGAACCGGCCGGCCGGGGGACAGTCATGGGGCTGAAGACGGGTGGTCCGTGTCCAGGAAGCCAGGACTGTTGATATCTGGGGGCAAAGTGCCGTGAGAACAGCATTTGCGGGCCAGGTAACCCAGAGACAAAAGGAAATAGCTCATTACAGAGAATATGAGAATGTGAAAATTAATTCGACAAGAAAAAATTCTCCTCCCGGCCCTCCACCGGGGATGGAGCGGTCTTACCAGCCTCCGGAGCTAACATCTTGGTCCCTGGGTCAAACGTCTACGGACAGCCTGGGAGCCTTCCAGGTCCTCGAGGGGGTCCGTGAGACGGGGGCGTCCGCTTCCTGCGGAGTGCTCGACGCTGGGGCTGAGAGCTGGGCCCAGGTTGAGGCGGAGCAGGGTGTTTCATAGCCGCAGGAGGATGCCCGTCGGCAAGCAGACGGGGCATGGCCCATGGCGGCAGGCTTGCAGCGGGGCAGGATGTGCAGTGGCCTCCGTCTGCCTCACCGCTAAGGACTGCTGGGCAGAGTCGTCAACGGTGGCGCCGAATGGACGGAGCTGGGAGACGGGGGTGTGGGAGAAGGTGTGCCTTGTGTGCACCACAGGTGCGTTTCTGGACCACAGGGGGTGGCCATCGCCTGTTTGAGTGCCGACGCTTCTGACCTCCGTGGCCCGGGGGCGAGGTTGGTCATCCAGCGCAGTTCCTGCAGCACATCAAGAACAGGACTACCCAAGGTGTAAGTTTTGAAGTGCCTTGGCCTGGCGTTGGTTGCAGGAAGGGCCGTGGCGTGCAGAGTGGAAGCGGTCTGGGACCGTTGAGTGAGAGCGGAGGAGCGAAGACTCGTCGTGGGCGTGGCTGTGAGTGGCGCACCCGCCCGCGGGACCGATCAAGTAGCCCGGGAAAGCATAGTGGATCTCCGTGCGTCAGGCTCAGGCTGGGCGGCAGACCCGAAGGTGGCGGCCCAGGCGAGCGATCAGCATCCGATGCCGCTGTAACGCTCTCCGATGCAGCGGTGATGTCATCCAATTCTGAGGCAAGCAAGCGTGCCGGGGAGGCGGGCGGTTCGAGGGGGTTTACCCGGTGAACAGAGCCCGTCATATTCCCCAAATCGCCTTCATCGCCCGCGGCGCCTGCGCCGATCCCGTAGGAAAAAGGCGGAGCGCGGGGGGCGGCTGAAGTGGCTTTCTCTCATTACAAAAGAAAGCCGTGCGCCCGCAATGCTATAACGGCCATGTTCTCAAACTGAGAAGATGAACCATTGGAGAGAATGCTCATCCCGAGCTCAGACGGAAGCAAACAAGAGTGCCGGGGAGGCGGGAGGTTCGAGGGGGTTTACCCGGCGAACAGAGCCCGTCATTGTCCCCAAATCTTGTTCATCGCCCGCGGCGCCTGCGTCAATCCCGTAGGAAGGAGGCGAGGCGCGGGGGGCGGCTGAAACGGCTTTCTCTCATTACAAAAGAAAGCCACACGACCGCAATGTTGCCATGGCTATGTTCTCGCACTGAGAACATGAACCATTCACAAAACACTGCCTGCGTGTGATCGCAGCCCAGGCATACAAGACAGTGTTTTATGACCGAGAGAGGTGGGGAGAAATCACCGCATCCAGAAACTACACAGGGGCGGAAATTACATCTTTATAAAGACGCGTCCTGAAAAGGACGTTCAACGCCGCTGTGTAATGCTCTTTCAGAGAAATAAACTCTTTTACAGAGAAAATCACTCTTTCAACTCTTTTAACTCTCCGCTGTCGAAGTGCCCAGGGGCAAACTGCACGCCGGCAGTGAAGAGAAAAGCCGCTGTAGTGCGCCGTAAATCCAACAGCAAAGCAGAGCGTCAGAGGATCAGAAGCAGGATCAGTTGTGTTACTCGCAGCTGACTGCATACACACGACCTTCGGCTCCGAAGAAAATTACTGAATGAACGAGCGTATTTCTCTCGCCTTTATATCCGTATCCGGAGGCGGAGTATGCAAATACTGTTCGCCAACTCTCATTGGCCTTTTTTCATAGATCAGAGGTATCTTTTGGCACTCAAGAGAGACCCCTAGTGTTGCTTCTTCGACACGACGTCTAAGTGAGCGACAGACGGGGAACATTAGATATAGCAGACAAGTTGTATGAACTACTTTTATGATACTTTTACAATGCTTTTTTTGACAGCTTCAGTTGTCATTTACTTTCAATATAAGGAAAATAGCAGCCAGGATACTCTACAAAAATGTTCTTTATATGTTTCATGACACAAGGAAGTCATTTAGGTTTAAAACAACATGGGCGTGAGCGAATGATGATAGGATTTAACTTTTTGGGTGTACTATCCTTTTAAATTTCAGACTAGTGTAGAAAAGGCCCAAATGCACTATATGTCTCTTGAAAATGTCCTTGCCATGGTCTTTCTCCTTACAATGCAGCAGCATCATCAATAGTCATTTGTAGATGGGATGCTTTCCACACCAGTAGATTCTATGAAGATTCATAAATGCCATTTGAATGCAAGGAGAGCGGATGTGGGCAGGTGTGTATGTGTGGTGGATATGACACACATACATTCCCTCTCTTTCTTTTCAGAGATGTGGCCTTGCTTGTCCTTTGAGGTGTGTGTGTGTGTGTGTGTGTGTGTGTGTGTGTGTGTGTGTGAGAGAGAGAGAGAGAGAGAGAGAGAGAGAGAGGATGCTAGAATAAAGTTTTGCCATACAGTTGTGATGCTGAAATTGACTGTGATGTAGTGGTCACTAAAAGGTCACTCTTGTTCCAGTGCAGAAGTCAGTAAAAGGTCACACTTTTTCCTTTCTTAAGATACAGCACTAAATGGCACTAGACTGGAAGTTGTCCTTTAGCATTTATTCAGAACAAGCCACTTTTTCCAAGACCTAGTAAATATTCCCAAAGTGGGCTTAGTGGGAGAAAACATCCATGTTGATCTCAGGTCAGTAAGAATGAATAACTATCCTGGTAAACATGGACAAATGTTATGAGAACATTTATATTTAGAAGACTGACCTTATATCAGTTTGGATGCAATTAAGGGGCAAATTGATTGGAAAAGGAGATGCAATGAAAGTGAATGGTCATTTTTCCTAAAATCTCCTTCTGTGTTCCACTGAAAACATATAGTCAAATGGGTTTGGAACAACATGAGGGTAAGTAAATGATGAGAGAATTTCCCTTTTAGGGTGAACTGCCCTTTAAGTGTTGTTTGAACAGTGAATTCCAGCAATACGTTAATCGGCCAGAGCATTCTTTATCCATTTTTCCTTCTATTTTTCTGTGAAATTAATCATTATTTCCATCATCTATATAACATAATCATGACTCATCTATGAAATGAGAGTATACAACTGTGGCACTGTTGCCAGTGCTGCTGTAGACATTAATTTTGTATTTTGCCTAAGGCTTTATAGATCTGGAAGAATTCACTAAAATTAATTTCTTTCTTAATGAGAGAAGTTTTCCCACTGTGGATCTACTTTATGGTGTCTTCATTGCATTATATTTTATCAGGTAATATAGTTTCATAATGTGTACACACACAGAAACACCTACGTGTATATACATTTGTATATGTAAGCCAAAAATGCTGCATACCTTGTTTTCTGAACAATGCTACTTTCGTGCCGCTAGCCAAACAATGTTCTTCATTTCTCATCACAACATTTTTAAGACGTTTTTTTTTTTTTCTCATTGATATTGCAATGAGAAGAAAACTCATATGTAAAGCTTTGAAGATTAGAGATGCGTCAATTAGCATTCTTGCCACTGTAAAATTGGCCAGTCAGATTTTTACTTCAACAAAATTCTTTGAAAACATGCCAGGACGTCAAAAGTATCCTCCAGAGCTGGTTCGTACACTCTGAATGAAGCTGTATAAAATACTGGATTGAACTGATTTCAAGTGCAGCAGGAGCACTTGTTTGGTCGCTTTTCTTAATAGATACCTGGATACACTTCAGTTACAGGGATATGGGATGCACTAGAAATAAACTACTATACTTCCTACTGCAGAGTATACACTTAAATACAGACTACTATTTTTACATCTTATGCAACAATAAACATTTTAAACAGTAGTATAGTAAATTGCTGTTACATATTCTCATGTTCTTAATTAAACAAACATTTTTTTGCTTTTATGGAAAGACATTGGTACTTTTATTCATAAAGCATAGTCAGGACTAATGTGAAAAAATACTATTACATTTTGAAAAAAAAAAAAAAAAAATCAGATCTTCTTAAAGTACTTATCATCCAAAAAAATCCTCCATGTGTTACAATGACAGCTTTGCAGATCCTTGGCATTCTAGCTGTCAGTTTGTCCTGATACTCTGGTGACATTTCACCCCACACTTCCTGTAGCACTTGCCATAGATGTGGCTGTCTTGTCGGGCACTTCTCACACACCTTACAGTCTGGCTGATCCCACAAATGCTCAGTTTAGATCCATAACTCTCATTTCCAATTATCTATTGTCCCATGTCTGTGTTTCTTTGCCCACTCTAACCTTTTCTGTTTGTTTTTCTGTTTCAAAAGTGGCTTTTTCTTTTCAATTCTTCCCATAAGTCCTGCACCCCTGAGTCTTCTCTTTAGTGATGTACATGAAACTGGTGTTGAGTGGGTAGAATTCAATGAAGCTGTCAGCTGAGAACATGTGAGGTGTCTATTGGTTAAACTAGAGTCTCTGATGTACTTATCCTCTGGCAAATGCAAGTGATTTTCCAGATTTTAAATAATTTCAAATAAAAAAAGCTAAAAAATCTTGCCGCTATTTTTCATCACCTTTTTACCTTTACTAGTTCATTTAAAATTGGCCTACGACAACATGATCACACGGGAAGTCAGCATGTTGTTTCCAACAGTTCCAGTACCCTAGCATTGGCCACATTATGCTGATTCGCTGACAAGTGCCATCTCCTATCACAAAATTTTGCACAAGCTCAGACGTGTAATCTCCCTTGTGGTGCGGGAGCACATTGCGTTAGCAGTGTGGGGGACCCAGATTCTGATCCCGTGTGGAAACTAGGAAGTAATTCCATTCACATAATCGGTGACAAGCTTGATTTGTAAGTTGCACTTTTCCTTCTAACATTACATTTTTATTCCACTGATTAGGTTTGGAGGATACAGTTTATATTTTAATATATGCATTCCTCAATTACAGCCTGTACAGCAAAATCTTCAAAGCTCACTTTTGGCGCACCTCCGTGAACATTACACCTAGAAAAAGTAGCTAACATGTGCCCATACACCAACAACACTTACTGCTTTAGCCACTGGGGGCACTGTTTTGAATTTTGGTAAGCACTGGCCGATTATACCTAAAGAAAATCAACCTAATGTTTTCTTATTTCACTGTGAAATCAGTCTGCTCATGGTGTGACTAATAATTATACCTTTTTTTAAGTACTATATTTTAGTCTCAGTTATTATGGTGTAAGAAAATAGTATAAAGAAATGATATACTAGTAGTGTGAAAAAGTAGTATGAACATTATGTAGTATGTATACACTTGTGAAATGGAAAGTGAACATATATAGTAAGTAATCAGGACGCCAACAAACAGATCCTGGTTTTACACAGCTGATCTAGAATCAGTGATTGCATTAATGCACACACCTGTAAGAATATTCAGCACCACAGCATGGGTTCATAACATCTAATTCAGACTTTTGTTGTAATAGACCTCCCTGTGAGAGCCTTGCATGCATATGTGAGCATGTAATGTGTGTGTGTGTGTGTGTGTCAGCTGATTAGGGAGCGTGAGTTATATTTGCTTTCAGTCGCTCTTTACAGCACATGCAGCGTAAGTGCGAGAGACTGTCAGGGCACTACGTCACGTCGGCTTTCGGGAAATGCAAATGTGTAGCCTGATTCTTCCTCATTCAAGCGTCACCCCTTCTCAAGAGTCAAGGTGAGACTGGGGGGAGACAGACAGGAAAAATAAAAGACTATGCCAATTGTTCTCTCTTTCACTTCCAGACAAAGACAAGAAGGATTTTCTGTTTTCGTTTTAGTGAAACAAGATGAAGAGCAAAGGTTGTGCACTAGATGTGTAATTGATGCTTTATCACAGAAGTTTATAATTCTCATGCTTGCAAGGTGAATGATGGGAAATTTAGTTTTGTTACACCAGCATGTTTCCTCATGAAATGGGTTGTGTAAATGGGTATTTTCAGAAAAATACCAATTAAATTCCAATTCAGGCAATTGCATTGTTCTTTAAATGTACACAAAATACACATAAATTAATAGAACAACATTCACAATTAATTAAACTGACCAAATTAACTGACCAACATAATTTTGCTTCTGCCATGATTCTTTAAATGGCACGGCTAGATTGTAAATCTATCTACATTTTAATTTATGCTTGAAACCACCATTGTTTTAAGGGTATTTATATATTTTAAACAGAAAAACAGATTCATGTTTTAATTTATTTTTTGCATTGTAGAACAAGATTTAAGCTGGGTCCAACAGCTTTTGTTATTTTCTTTTATCCGTCTCTTGTGTATTTTATTCCTGTCCATTTGTCTTTGAATTATAATAGCTTATTTTATAGACATTGTACGGCCCTCATTGTGAAATATACATAACGGGCATCATTTCCCATCATCCTGAGCAGTCTCATCATCTCGTACTTTAAGGGGAAATGAAGCAGTCAAACAGTGAATTCCATCTCAATCAAGTCTTCAAATCGATTTTTCCATTCATGCAACAATCAGCTGCTGTGCCATTTCTTTCTCTCTTTTTGATAGGGAAGGCCTGTTATTTTTATTTTTCTGACTGCTGCTTTTGAATTTGTTGCCCTCTAGGCCAGTGGTTTTCAATGTGTGAGGTGCGCCTCCCCTGGGGGACGCCAGATAACTTCAGGGGAGGTGCAGCGTGATAAAAAATAAGCCAGAAAAATAACTGTAAACATCTGGTTAGCTTACTTCAGCTATGCGTGGGGCAAAATTGTTTTTTAGTACCTACAGTGAGAGAGTTGACTGGAGAGTCTGGAGTGAGCAGAAAATGGAGGAAGTATGACCATGATTATTTAAAGTTTGGATTTTCATGAATTGGTCCTGATGATGCTCCACTGTCACAGTGTGTTATTTGCAAAGAGGTGTTAGTTAATGACAGTATGAGTCCATGTGAACTCGTCGTCATATTCAGACCAAGCACCCAAGTTTGGTGACCAAGCCACGGGAGTTTTTGGATGGGAAGCTAAAGGAATTGCGATCACAGAAGACAGTAATTGAGACATTTAGCACTGTAAACACCAAGGTAACCAAAGCATCATTGTGGCACGGTGGAGGGCGGGACCGGGGCGTGATCACGCCCGGTCCCGTATTAAGCTAATTAAGCCGTCAAGAGGGATAAAGGCCACTCGCGGACGGCGATTTCTCGCCTCTTCCAATGTAAAACAGATCAAGTTCATGGGCAAGGAAGAGGCGAGAAACCGGCTTGACATATAACTTAAAGGTTTAATGGAAAACTCAAAAGACAAACACATAAGACAACGGACATGTCCGTAAACGATCTCTCTCTCCCATCGCTGTCCGCAAGTGGCCTTTATCCCTCTTGACGGCTTAATTAGCCTAATACGGGACTGGGCATGCGTAATCACGCCCCGGTCCTGCCCTCCACCGTGCCACAATCATATTGCTTGATGTTAAGGCAGGTAAACCCCACAACATTGGTGAAACATTACTCCTCATTGCTGCTAAAGACATGTGTTCTGCAATGATGGGTGAAGCTGCTGCTGTCAAACTAAATGCGATCCCAATGTCTGACAATACCATCCAGTGCCACATCTCAGACATGGCATCTGATGTGAAGGAACAGGTGCTGGACGGTTTTCGTGAGAGCCCTTTCTTCTCTAATCAGCTGGATGAGTCTACCGGCATCGCTAACTGTGCTCAGCTAATAGTGTATGTGCATTATATTTAAGATCTCAGTGTCCAGGAGGTGTTTTGTTTTGTCATCCTCTAACAGCTCGCACTACAGCTTTCTTCAAGGCTTTGAATGATTTTATTCAGGAGAGTCGTATTTATTGGGGCCACTGTTGTGGATTATGTACTGATGGCATAAGGGCAATGACAGGTCACCACAGTGGTCTGGTGAAACAGGTGAGAGCAGTTGCCCCCGCCACTGTTTGGAAGCACCGTATCATCCATCGCCAGGCCTTGACGACCAAGAAGATGCCCAAAGAGCTGTGCGTGGTCCTGGATGAGGCAGTAAAAATTGTAAACCTTATTAAATCACACACCATGAATGCCCATCTCTTCTCCATCCCCTATAATGAGATGGGCGCTCAATTCCAACAGCTGCTCCTGCTCTCCGAGGTCCGGTGGCTGTCCCGGGGCAAGGTCCTCACCAAAGTGTGTGATTTGCATGAGGATGTCCTCCTCTTCCTCACCAAAATCAACTCCCCACTGGTGAAGCACATGGGGAACATGAACTGGGTTGCAATGTTAGCCTATCTCTCTGATATCTTTGACCAGATTAACATACCGAACACCTCTCTGCAGGGCAAAGAGTGCCATTTTTATTTGGCACACGATCAAGTCTCTTGTTTCAGGAAAATGTTGGACCTGTGGTGTGCTCGTGTTGAACGGGGCTTGGTGGAAATCTGAACCTTACATAGATGTAGTAGGGAAAGCAGGGCTGCAAATGGACTCTGTACAACAGTTGGGAATTGCGCATTTGAGTTGCTTGAGCAGTTTGGAGAGTATTTTGAAGAGGAGACTGTGGCAAATCAGTAGGTGAGAAATCCATTCTCTTTCCCAGTGACACCCTATGATGGACTGACCATGCAAGAGGAAGAGGCCCTAGTTGAGCTGAACTCTAATATAGACTTCAAACAAAAGATGACTGAAGTGTCACTTGCACACTTTTGGCTGTCTGTGGAGACTGAGTTCCCCCACCTCTCCATAAAGGCTATAAAAGTGCATCCCCTTCACCTCCAATTACCTGTGTTAGTGCGGGCTTTCCGCATTGACCATGATTAAAAGCAAGTACTGGTCAAGGCTGCAAGTAGAGGATGATCTATGTTTATTCCTTTCTACAGTGCATCCCCACACCAACCGCCTATGTGCATCAAAGACGCAGACATATTGTTCCCAATAAAGCAAAATAATGAGGCAAAATTGGCAATCAGTTTATTGCCAACAGCATATATTGAAATTATTTACGCATGATGTTGAGACAGTGATATGAAAAGCAGCACTGTGTATGGTGCACAGTGATGATTTCGTTTGGTGTCTGACTGACTTTGATGTGTCTCCTAAGCAACAAAATTGGCCCGGTTGCTAGGGATGGTAGAGTCACATGGGGTAACCTCCTCATGGTCACTATAATGTCGGTTATACATTCACTGTCGGTGGGGCGCATGGTGAGTTGTGCGTGGATGCTGCGGTGGATGGCGTGAAGCCTCCACACGCACTATGTCTATGGAGCGGTAATGCGCTCAATAAGTCATATGATAAGATGCTTGGGTTGATGGTCTCAGATGCGGAGGCTGCTGAAATTCATCCTCCACCACCCGGATTGAGGTGAGTCACTATGCCACCGCAGGATTTAGAGCGCACTGGGAATTGGGCATTCCAAATTGTTTGGGTAAACTATACATTTATGTTTAGAGGTTGAGGAAGCTGGTCTTTGACCAGTGCAGGAGGCCAGCATGAGATAATGGCTTCTTTTGCTGAAAGTGCAAAGTGTCAATATCCTGCTCTAGTCTGAGATGACCGAACCATGCCCTTCTTTTTACTTAGAATTTCTTCTTTGACCAACCTGATATGATTTGATAGAATGTGCTCAGTGGCCCTGAGTGAGAACTGGTGTCCTCCTGATCTCTCCTTTTATTTTTTTTCCATCAGCTTCTCGATTTCACGGAGAGAGATTGAAAGGGGATGAAAGAAGTGGTTTGCATGTGTGTGTGGGTGGAAGAAGTCAGGTTTATTTGTGGAGCTTGTCTTAAAAAATACCTTTTTATCACATTTGTCATCTCACGTGCATGCCAAACAATGCCCACTTTTCCATCTCTTTATCTGTCTCTCTCTTTATCAAAACATTTACATTGATTTTGAACAAGCCACTTTTTCCCTAGCCAGACCTTTTAATAAATGGTAAAAGGTCTGGACCGTATTGCAGCTTTTTCTGTCCAGAAACCACCCACTAGGAGAGTCCCACAGGAAGAGATTGTTTGATTGTATGTAAAGTTTGAAGTTTAGGGATGGGTTTATCTGAAATAGATTATGTCATGGTCATAGACGGGTATGAAATACATTACTACGAAAACGGAAAAATGTAGACAATCATTTTTAGACTGAGCACACAATTGTAACAAATTACTTTTAAAAGTAACATTCCTCAACACTGGTCTTTAAGACATTTTATCACATTTGGCATCCCATTGCGAAAGTGCACGTTAGGCAATACCTGCTTTTCTCGCCTATGACTCACTATATTTCTTTTTCTTCCTCCTGGCATCACCTCCTCTGATTGGAATCTCTTGATAATTTGCTCAGCACTTTAACGAAGCAGATTCTTTAATGTTAATTACATACTTAACTGACCCTAGCAGAGAAACTCCATCTGAAACACAGTCCCATGTAGTTCAGTGCAAAGGGGATGCCGAACAACCCGACCCGACCCGTCCCGTCAGTCTTCAGTCATTAGAGTAACTCATTTTTATTCAGCCTTTTTAATCACCTCATCACAGTTTGACCTTCCTTGGTTCTTCTGTCGCCTGCCTTTGATTCTTCAAAGGTAGAATCAGCAAGCAATGAATATGAAAACACCATTAAATCTTTTGGGAGAAGGAGGGAGGGGTGAAAGAAAGAAAGTTGGTAGGAAGTAAAAAGCAGTGCTCTTCACAATCACACCATAGCCACTCTAGAGTTTGTGGAGGTGGATTTTGACTTTCCTTGGCTGAGGCAGATGCTTTCACTGCAAGGCTGATAGCCAGTAGGTTTTGCATTCTGACCTTGTAGTTCCATAAGTTCATTCCCTATCAGATATTATGGTTTGTATACCAAGGACCGATTTCATTAAAGCTAGAATCAAAATGTTTAACACTTATAGTCACAATGATTGGGTGTCATAGAAGCAAGTATTCATTAAGCACACCAAAGTGAAATAAAGTAAATTTACTACAGAAAAAAATCTACCTGGAACAACCTAGGAACAAAGGCATACTACTAGTTCAATCCAAGTTATGCTCAATCGACAGTATTTCTGGCATAATGTTAATTACTACAAAACAATTACTTCGACTCATCCCTCCTTGTCTTAAAAAAATTCTTCTTGAAACAGTGAGTATCTTAATGTTTACAGATTGGCCCCATTCACTTCCATTGTATTGTAAGTGCCTCACTGCAACCCAGATTTCTGCTTATTTTAAAGAAAAGTAGGGACGTTTTTATTTTTTTTATTTTTGTGGTAATGAACATTATGACACAAATGCTGTCGATTGAGCTTAACTTGTATTGAACTGGGAATATTCTTTTTACAGTCCAGCTAAAATGGGGATAAAACACAGTTTGCTTCTTGCAACGATCAAACCAACAACTTCGAGCTACCAGACCTGAGCTCCATAGGAGATATTAACATGATTTTTCTCGAAACCTTGTGTTGTCTGCTAAGTGGTGATAAACTGTTGTGATCATCTTACGAAAGATCTCTGCAGGAGCTCCATAAATCTAAATTTACAGCCTCTGCACATGGGGTTGTTTTGTAGCATATTTTAATATTGCACTCTCCTGTTGTAGGTCTCTAGACGTGTCTCGCTTACTTTATCACATGTTTGGACATCAAACACATGCCTCTATCATTCAAGCCATTTGGCTCGATGGACTTACAGTACACGCGGCACACATTCATGACATAATTCTATTAATCTGCATATGAATTATGAGGTCTTCGACAAGACTTTAAATAGCTTGTAAATCCTCGTGGCGGATGGCTGATTTATCGATTGCGCGTAGAAGAGATGCATTCTGCCATGTCCATGTAAGCTATAATGTTATTGCTAGTCATTAATCAGATCTGACAGAAACAAACTGCATCCAAGCATCTTTTACACACAGCTTAAGTCAACTACAGACATAGAGACAAAGATAGATAGATGAAAAAGATGGGATAGAGAGAGAGCGAGAATGAGCTATGACTATGACGGAGTGGTACTGTCAGGGGAAGGAAAGAAAGATCAAGGTCTGGAAATTCGCCCCTCCTTCAGAAGATATGAGTACAGTATGGTGGCAAGAAAATGCTGTCTTCTATCACTCTATCAGTCTGTTCCTGAACATATTGAGTTGCCTTGTCTACTGCCTACATAGTAATGTTGTCACGATCAGGGTTGGGAGGGTTACTTTTGAAATGTATTCCACTACAAATTACAGAATACATGCTGTCAAATGTAATTTGTAATGTATTTCGTAAGATTACTCAAGGTCAGTAATGTATTCTAAATACTTTGGATTACTTCTTCAGCACTGGTTAATTTTTTTCAATTGTTTTGACTATAAAAACTCACAAAACAAAATACACATTAAAAATACATTCTCTGAAAAACCTAAATATCTTATACAGTGTTGTTTCTACAATAATTCATAATAAAATCTAAAGATTTTTAGATATTTTCACAGGAAAACAATACAAAAATTATTATCAAGAATAAGATTTTTACCCTAATATCAAAGGTCTTACTAGAAAAAAAGAAATTATGATCCAAATGTAATCTTCTTGATAAAAAAAATATGATCGTGCCTGATAACATGTGCATGTAAAATGGCTAGAAATTGCATTTTAGCTTAGCGTAAAGCTGACAAATTACACAAGGTTTATTTCTATTTCTTCTGCTCCAAACTTACTTCTCTCTCTGCTCGTATGAATGTAACACATCATAAGAAAGTGTTTCACCGCTGTTCAAATGCACTTTGGATCACATAATTTATATGTATAAAGGTTTTTCATCTGAAAAGACTAAATATTAAATGAAACAAATGAAAATAAAATGCTAATTTTATTGAATAACTGAAGAGATCTAATTAATCTCTTCAGTTATCGAAATACTTTTTGAATGTAGCTGTATTCTAATTACCAATTTAAATTGTAACTGGAATGGAATACAGTTACATCTATTTTGTATTTTAAATAGGTATTCCCATTACATTTACTCCATTATTCCCCAACCCTGGTCACAATAGATACCAACCAAAATTCAGTTGATACCAATACCAGTGGAATTCAACGATTATCGATATCACTTTCAAATCCACAGCAAAAGCTATTATGACTACATACTACTTATTTAAATATTTGAATATACAATTGAAAATAAATAAATGAAAATCAAATAATAGCATGTAGCTTTTAAAGGGATTGTTCACGCCAAAATGAAAATTTGAACACAAATGAGGATTTTTATAAGAATATTTCAGCTCTGTAGGTCCATACAATGCAAGTGAATGGGTGCCAACAATTTGAAGCTCCAAAATCCACATAAATGGAGCATAAAAGTAATCCATACGACTCCAGTAGTTAAATCCATGTGTTCAAACAGTGTGTGATAGGTGTGGGTGAAAAACAGATCAATATTTAAATATATTTTTGGTCATAAATTCACCTTTCTGCCCAGTAGGGGTGATATGCACAAATAATGTGAATCATCAAACACAGTAGAAGATGAAAGTGAAGGAAAAAGGACCTAAATATTGATCTGTTTCTCACCCACACCTTTCATATTGCTTCAGAATATATGGATTTAACCACCAGAGTTATCTGGAGTAATTTTATGTTGCCCTTTTGTTGATTTTGGAGATTCAAAATTCTGGCACCCAATCACTTGCATTGTATGGAGCTGATATATTTTTCTAAAAATCTTCATTTGCTTTCAGCATATGAAAGAAAGTCATACACATCTGGGATGGCATGGTGGTGAGTAAATTATGAGAGAATTTTAATTTTTGAGTGAACTAATCCTTTAAGTATTTCTTAATTAAAAGGATATTTCACCCGAAAATGAAACATTCTGTTACTGGGTTATAATGAAACTTTTATGTAAGTCTATGAGATGAAAATACTTATCTTCCAGGGCGCTGCCCCATGAGGTCAGCATTTGATTTGTGATTTCGGTTAGATTCTGAGCACCATGCTGCTTTGATTTCTATGTTTATGAGAGTCAGAGGACAGCATGCATATACAGTATTAATTAAACTCCCCCCTTAGGATATTTTGTGTACTAGATCAAATATATGTAAATATTTCTGCATTGCTGCATTTTTTACGTCTTTAGCATGTTTATTGATTTGTTTTTCAGGAAATATGTTATACTCAGCATTAAGATGACTTTTTATTCAGTCCATTAACATTAGCATTAGATGTTTGCATTAATATTTAAAGGGATATTTCACCACAAAATGAAAACTCTATCATCATTTACTCACCCTGATGTTGTATGACTTTAGAAAAGAAGATGCTAGTTATACTTTTATGCCTCAGCCAGAAATCAAGTTGCAATGAATGTAAATGAGGCTAGCATTCTGCTTAACATCTCCTTTTATGATAAAGAAACTCATAAGGGTTTGGAACTGGTGAGGGTGATTAAATGATGACATAATTTTCATTTTGGGTGAACTATCCCTTAAATTGATGCAAAAACTAACAAACTCTAGCACGTTTATATCAGCAGTGGGGGTGGTCAGATGTCCCGTCAGAATTGCTTGACAATCACCTCCTCCATTTCCCTGTTGAACACATAACAGATTATGAGCGAGTGCTTTGCCAGTAGCAAATTCCGCTCTAGATATGCCAGTCTGCTCATTTCCTTTACATCACACTCTTCTATGTGGTGGTTTTGTCCCTTTAGTTCTCAGCATGTATACACTTGAGTGGTGACCTATGTGCATAGTCACACGTTCCTGTAAAACCACATATGAAGGCAGATTGTGAAGCTTCACCAATCATGTTTGAAGCCTTATTAGAAAAACTGGGGGCAGTATAATCAATTGCATTTTTAATTGTTTATTTTGATGCTGTTAAATGGAGTAATTATACCTCATCTGAAGTGAAGAGAAAAAGAAATCTAAATGTCCTAAAGCAAGGGCTGAAGAACTAGTAAAATGTTTTTGGATTGCAATTGATTTTCTTTGAAAACAGTATTAAGAAAATGTTCTATTTACTGAACATAAGCCTTTGGAGGAAAGGGGCCATAAAGGAATAGTTTTGAACAATCTTCAAGCAGCTCTTTTCAGCTTTCAAATCTCATTCCTCATTCCACATTTACAAACTGACCGGCACACTAACTCTCATGAGAACCAATGCCATTTGGCTTCAAAAATGTCAAATCTTGGGGCCTGGGTATCTCAGTGAGTAAAGACACTGACTACCACTCCTGGAGTTGTGAGTTCGAATCCAGGTGTGCTGAGTGACTCCAGCCATGTCTTCTAAGCAACCAAATTGGCCTGTTGCTAGGGAGGGTCACATGGGGTAACCTCCTCGTGGTCGCTCTCAATTGTGCGCATGGTAAGTTGTGCGTAGATCACGGAGGGTAGAATGAGCCTCCAAATGCGAAGTCTCTGTGGTGTCATGCACAACGAGCCATGTGATAAGATGCGTGGAGGGACTGTCTCTGAAGTGGAGCCAAATGAGACTTGTCCTCCACCCGGATTGAGTTGAGCAATCGCGCCACCAATAGGACCTACTATGTAGTGCGAATTGGGCATTTCAAATTGGGAGGAAAGGGGATAAAAAAGGCAAAACTTGCAAAATGTGTTGCTGTAGGTCTCAAATTTAAATCTCCATTCCGCAAATCTCCTTATGTATTCTGCATATTCGAACTGATGCACCATGTTAGGTTGTGACACTCATAAGAACTAATGTTGTTTGCCATGTAAAATGGAAAACCTTGAGGGATGTGACGCTTCAGCTTTCAAATCTCATTCTCCATTCCGCAAATCCAATTCTCAGTTCCGCATTTTCGAACCACATTTGGTTACGACCCTCATGAAAACCAATGCCGTTTGCAATCATAAATGTCTGATGTGTGATGTGTTGCTTCAGCTCACAATTTTTACTCTCCATTCTGAAAATCGAATTCTCTGTTCCGAGTGTACACCACGTTCTGTGACGACACTCGTAAAAAGCAGTGTCGTCCTTGCGCCAGAAACATAAAATCATGCACAATGCGTGACAACGGCATGGCCTGTTTGATTCATGGTCAAGATTGGACCATTTATAGTGTGCTGCTGCTTTCGAACATCAAATTGTGTCCTCTCCCACGTGAGGAAGGGAGTTTGCTGCACGTCATGCTTTTCTACATATTTATAGAGTAGCTCATAATCTAATGTATTTTTCATTAGATTTGAATGAAAATAGCATCTTTTCGGCCCCCGTGGACATCTGCCGTTTTTAATTTACAAATTGGAAAATGTGTCTGCCCCATTTTTTTCCACTCCTGTACCATTCTATTGCTTTGAAAATCAATCTGACAAGTGACTGTAGACTAAAATCAGGATACAGAGAGAGATAGAAAGAACAGTACAATGGTACAATAGCCTGAAAGATGTGTGATTACTTTAAAAACACGCCAACTGGGAGTTTCGCACAAGTTCTTCCTGAGCTCTTGTAAATCAACGCCCAAGGTTGAGACCTGAGCGGTGGCCCCAACATGTCACTCATTACCTCCTGGAGCCAATCAGAAAATAGCCCTGTCCCCTAATGGCCAACTGGATAGCAGCATTTCAAAAGGCACCATGGCAGGCAGCCAGACAGCCAGAGCAGGTTTATGTTTTGTGGGACACTCAAACCTCGAAGCACATTTCGGTATCTGAATCCCAATAAATATGAAGATATTATTAACCCTCTGGGGTCTGGGGGTGTTTTGGGCCCTAGAGAATTTTTGACATGCCTTGACATTTGTGCTTTTTTTCAGTTAATTAAAAACTTATGAATGGCTAAAGTCTGATAACACTGTATTCAGCACAACTGGGCTACAATAATATGTGTGCAACATGTGTGTACATGTTTGTATTTTTGAGAAAATAACGTTCATGCGTGGTTTTTGAAAAAAAAAAGTAATTGAAATAAGGCCATATAACACATGCTAAACATTTGTCCACAAGACTTTTAAGAACTGGATCTTGTAGACTAGAGTTTTTGCTACAAAATGATGTGAAAACCATCCTGATCACTCATTCATACACAACAATATAGTAATTTAACTTTTGTAAGACACTTTTAGTGTTAGAAAGATCATATGCGAGGAGGTGTGAACTATCATGAATATTGATTGTAATTCACACCTGAGGAGACAAAGACCCCTCCCCTGGGGCTATCAATGAGGAATGTCACAGAAAGACTTAATGATCAAAATCAAGTTTTAAATTAAAAGAAGTAATCTGACTATACATTTTCTTTACATAAAGACTTTACTTAGTTTTAGACCTACACTACCGTTTAAAAGAAGTCTCTTCTGCTCAACAAGACTGCATTAATTTGATCCAAAATACAGTAAAAACATTGATATTGTGAACTATTTTTACAATTTAAAAGAACAGTTTTCTATTTGAATATATTGTAAAATGCAATTTGTGATCAAAGCTGAATTTTCAGAATCATTACTGCAGTCTTCAGTGTCACATGATCCTTCAGAAATCATTATAATATGCTGATTTTCTAATATGGGCATATTTACAGTGCATTTTACTCATTTAACCTGAACAGATATTTGCAAGCACAAGCTTTGTTAATGATAATGAGGCAGCATAAACACTAGATCAAATATAATCTAAACATTCATACTATTTTTATATCATATTACATATTATATCTATATCATATATTAATTAAAGAATAGTTCACCCAAATATGAAATTCTGTCATCATTTACTCACCCTTATATTGCTCCAATCCAAAACCTCATGACTTATGGTGCGCTCATGCCATGTCAAAATTAAAGTAATTAAATTTTTTTTTTAACATCTTTCTCGTAATTACAGACTGTAAACTCTGAACTCTATGAAAGTGCTGACTTGGCAGTCGTGACTTAAAAAAGATCAATATTGCAGTGGCCTTAACGGTTAAAGATAACTGGTATCAGTTCGGGATTGGTTGGTACCCAGATCTTAGGTATAGGAATTGGTATTGTGAGAGAAAAAGTGGTAGTTAGGGGTTAGGTTAGGGTTAAGGTTGCATTTGCATACATATGATTGGTTTTGTTCTAAATAAATCGGCTTTCATCTGTTTTATAAAAATAATTTAATTATTGTAATTTTTTTACTTCTTCATTTACTTCTCAACCTGACCTTCCTACCGTAGGACTGGAGGCCCTGTTTGCCAGAGTAAAGGACATCGAAAGCGTATGGCAGTGTTAAGCAAAGGAACAGGAAAGGAGAGAAGAGACAGTGTAGGGGAACATCCTTTGTTCTCAGTGTGTGTTTTTGTAATTTATTTTAATATTATTAGCACCTCAATTGAGGGTGAGTGAGGAATGCTCTGTTTATAGCCTCCAACGCTCACTTTGGTATGACCTTGAGTCAGATGTCTTCTCTTTTTCCTCTCACAACCTTTTTTGCAAATCCCACTAGTGGCAGCACTCTCTTTAAAAATGACTCAGTCACCACCACATACATATTGGTCATTAGTTAGCAGCAATTGCCTTGTAATGGGGTTCTCAGACTGGCGGGCTAGTGTATTCAGTTGATTATCCTCTCCTGAGAAACCTTATACGTTTCTATTAAGTTTCTATTGTGTGCCATCGATCATGTTTTAAAATCTCTCACAGCCTGGTTTGGGTCCATCGATAGTTTTAGAATGGAACTTTTGCATGTAATTACTACAAGTGATTAGAAGTAACTTTCCACCTAGAGTAGATCACAGAAATTGGGGTTGCTGTACCGTATCAATACTGATTTTTAGTCTACTGATAAAACAGGGTTTTAATGCAGTTTGCAGAGTGGATGATTAGAGTTTGTTTTGTATTGTGGTAGAGCAGTTTTTGGTCAGTTGTTGCCGTTCTTATTTTGCATTCAGGTTGTTTCAGAAGGATTGAAGTTACACAAAATCAGGATTTTTTCAAAATGATAAGATGTGATCAATAATCAATTTATCAATATTAAATCACATTATTAGTGAGCACATTTCCCACTAGTGCTACAACCTCTTACATAGGTTATGTTTAACCTGTGTTGACACTGTTTCTTGTTCCTGTTCCTGCTGCTGCTAGCGCTTTAGCTCAAGTCTGTGTTTGTAGCCTGCTTAGCATTGATTAACTTTCTATTTTTAGCGTTTAATCTTTAGTCTATCCCATTTTTTCACATGCATTGATTTTTCCACTTTTATACTTTTTTTTTGTTAACTACGAGCACTTTACCACCCACATCCACCTTTCTACTTTTATCATGATTAAACTGTGTGCTTTACCGCACACATCTTTTAGACGGATCTTTGCATCAATCTGAAATCACTGGCGATCAGGAACCACCACAACAACAATGAATATGTGAGGGATTCACATCGATCTCAAACCCCCACTGATCAAAAACTACCACCATCACAACAAACAATTGTGGTAAGTCATGACATCACTTCACATTATCGCTACATGCACCACATGTAACATGTTTACTCTAGCTTCTTCCATCACAGCATTGAGGGATATACATGTGATAAATGTAAAGAATTAGTCAAGCTGACAGAGAAGATAAATGAGTTAGAGTCATGCATCCAAACTAGTGGAGGTCAGTGAGAAAGAGAAGCCGGTAGTATTGTGAACAACACACACACTTTGGTTCCGGCTGTAGAGCCCCTGCAGCAGGACATTTGGGCGATGTCTCAGCAGTATACACGGTCAACAAAGTAACACCACTCTCCCGTTAATGTTTGGATTTCCAATCGATTCTCCCCACTCAGTGATGCACTCACTGAGAATCATGTTGAAAGCGCTCTTGTTATTGGTGACTCTGTTGTAAGGAATGTGGAAATTTAGACTATTGTTAAATGCATTTTGGGTGCCAGAGCGTCTGACATCAGTTGCCTTGAGATGTCACAGATGTCACATAAACAACGAGGCAAAACTATCAAACACAAAACTGTAATAATGATTGTATGAATTTGATTACTGATAAAATCGAATTCATCAGAAACAAAATTGGAATTACGCATCCATCTGCCACAGGATTTTTGTGTTATTCTCTATGAGCAACTTCAGTCCTTTGCTGTTATAGGTAAGGAAGAGCTAACAAAAACATCAAAATCAACAACATGTATGTTAGACCAATGTAATCTTCTTAATATTATTAACTCCTCATTAGTTATATTGTTAGGGGTCTATTTTTATTTTAACCCTTCTTTAAAGTGAATGGCATCTATGCTGATTTTATTCTATTTCTTTCCATGTCTAAACCTTATATTTTAAGGACTGAAACACGAATTGCCTTCACAAAAGCAATGGTGAGCATGATTTTGGAGGTTGCATTTTTACTCAAAAAGAAAATTTTACTCCACTCCACTTTTTACAACATTGACAGTTGGTTTAGGGTTGGGGTTTGGATAGGAAGTTCAGTTTATAAAATATGCATTCCTGTTTACTATATTAAATCATTAACGACTTAAAATATAACTCGCTTTTGGCACCACTCTGTAGAGATTTCACCTGGCAAATGAAGTTCACACATGTCCATACTTTCAACGACACTTCCAGCTTCAGAAGTGATTCGAATTTGTTTAAATGCTAGCCATTTAAGCTAATAAATAATGAATACTACATTTTTTGGAGCATCTATTTTGTTCTGACCATAATTACTTTGATTTGATCACTTAAAAAAAGAACACAGCTCCTTCCTGTTAAAATGGGCAGTTATGGCATTTGGGGCGCCTAGGCACTATTCTTGGCTGACCCACCACATGGGACACTATATCTGTAAACTAATCATTTAAGAAAACGATAACTGATTTAGCAGAAATTGGTCTCTAATCACTTGAACACACATTATGACCTACTAACACATAAGAAGTTTCTTTGTAGGAGGACTTAGATCAGTGAACACATGAAACTGCAAATCTGAGTAAGACTAAGATGTGTAAAACATAAATCACTTAAAATTTTCCGGATGAATTTATCTTATCTGAACTCTAATCAAAACTGCAAGAAGATCTGCAGATCTGCACAGGAAGTTGAATTCTATTGGATAAAGGTTGCAGGAATGACAGTGGCAGTAGGACAGGATGTAGCCACATGTCATGACAAAGTGCCGCTTCAAGGAAATGGAAATAATGACACTGCAGAGACCCTGTTCTATCACTGAAAAGGCAGCTAATATGCCTACACACGCTGGTCTGCTTAAGGAACAGTGAGTCGGTGACCTGTCTACTTTTGAGTTTCTAAATGGAAACAGAACATTATAATTAGGCTGTCAGTTTTTTAATTATGTAAAAGTAATGCGTTATAAAACAATGCTTCTTGACACGTATGACTCTATGAAATGATTTGCCGTCAATTTGATTAACTATTCAGCGTGTCATGAAATGTATTCAGTTAAATGTTTTAATTGATTGACAGCCCTAAATGTAATCCATTATAATGACACGTTTTACTTACCACCGCTTGGGGGTATTTACGATAGGTCACTAATCGGACAGCTTCGTGAAACAACAAACCAAAAATTGTAAATGATATATTTGCATATAGGGAAACGTATATTGAATTTGTATCTTGTGGAGATTTATATGGCCAAGTGTGATTTCTTATTGGATAGCAATCCAATCGATTAAGATGCAAGAAGTTACTAAGTGTAAATAGGCCCATTGATTGCCTTATTTCCTATTAACAGATATTATTTGTAGCTGATTTATTTACTTTTTTACATGAAATAAAAATAGAGGCATGTTTCACCAGTAAAAGTTCATTGAAAAGCAATTTCTTTTTTGGAAGAAAAATAAAATAAAAGGGATTAGATTGGGGGAAAAAATCATATCTCATAAGCAACAGTGAAGTGAACGAAAAAACACTGTTTTAATAACCGAGTCTTCCAAAGAGTTGGATAGAAAATACTGGAGAATTACCCAGAGCATTCAAATCCATAATGCCAACCATTAATGTGTAATCACTGGTGCACACAGACTCTGGGCCTGAGCTGTGAGATTCTGTTGCTTGAATTCCTCACAAATGAAAATTAGATAAAGTGCCACTTTCTTAGAGAAGTATCACAAACAGACTAGATACTCTCTAAAATTGGTTTACTTCACTGTGTTGGCTGAATACACCAGCTCAAAGTTTGTTTTCAATAAGTTTAAAAGCTATGTTTGATCTAAAGTGTCTTTTGAATTGAGCATATTAAATCTTTTTTTGGTCTTGATTTTTGTGGCACGGTGGAGGGCGGGACCGGCGCGTGATTGCGCACGCCCGGTCCCGTATCTGGCTGATTGAGCCGGCAAGAGGGTTAAAAGGCCACTCGCAGACGGCGATCGGGAGAGAGAGCTTAATCAGCAGACGTCTGCTGTCCTAAATGTTTGTTTTAAGTTCGTCATTAAATTATTATTTATGTTGACAAGCCGGTTTCTCGCCTCTTCCTTGCCCATGAATATGATCTGTGTTACATTGGTGCCGAAACCCAGGAAGGAAGAGGGATGCGCCGTAGCGGAGTTCTCGCCACTTCTCAATGGAGCAGCCGCGGCCATCTGCCGGGGGACGGAGGAGCCCAGCCGCCTGGACGCGGAGGAACGGCCGCCGACCGCGAGGGGAGGAGGGGCTCCTGGCCGACCGCCTGGAGCGGTTAGGGCCGCTGCCAGGGGCGGGGGAGTTCCCTACTGGCCGCTGGAACGCGGCGGGGTTGGAGACTGCCGACCGCGTGCGGGGAGGGGCTCGCCGCCGACCGCCTGGAGCGGGAGAACCGCTGCCAGGGGCGGGGGGAGGCCCCTTCGACACCCCGGGAACGCGGCAGGGCGTTCCGTCCGCTAGGGGCTGAGGACTGCCTCCGATCTGCCCGGAGAGGCGCGGCTGTTGTCCTGAAGAGGGTGGAGAAGTGGCTGAGGAACGAGCTGCGGCGTATCAGAGAACCGGCGAGTACGTTTTTTTTTCTTTCGTTTCTTTAATCTCTCTCTCCTCTCTCTCTCGATACCGCTCTGCGGTGGCCTTTTCCCTCTTTTTTTAAATTATGGTGTTTATGGGAGGGGGAGGTACTGCCCCTCCCTCGTCCAGGTTGATGGGGATGACCCGCCGGCAGACCGCGCGGGAGGCGCCCCCCCCCCCAGGGGATGTACGTCAGGCCGGGGGTCCCCAGCCTGAGAGAACGGGGGAGGAGTGTGGCACGGTGGAGGGCGGGACCGGCGCGTGATTGCGCATGCCCGGTCCCGTATCTGGCTGATTGAGCCGGCAAGAGGGTTAAAAGGCCACTCGCAGACGGCGATCGGGAGAGAGAGCGTAATCAGCAGACGTCTGCTGTCCTAAATGTTTGTTTTAAGTTCTTAATTAAACTATGATTTATGTTGACAAGCCGGTTTCTCGCCTCTTCCTTGCCCATGAACGTGATCTGTGTTACAATTTTGTACAAGTTTGTTCTAGGGATGTGCACGGATAGTCAACATTCAGTTAACGGATCGACTCGCCGCTATTCTAATATCAAAATCACTATTCGGTTATCATTAAACATGATTCCAGTTGGTTTTTCACCGAGCAAAGTTTTAGCGCTTGATCGATGGTAAGATTTGTTTCCCTTTTTGCTCTTCATATTTAAGTACAATAATTAGACAAGTTCAGTGCCATTTGATTTTAAACCATTGAAAAATCAAAGCACCCTATAGAGGCTACTGTATTTAACCACCATGACTTCATTCGGTGCCTCATGGAAATGTGAACCTGCCCAAGCAGAACACATACAGGCAGTAACTGTTTAAATGGTTTTGATGGAGTTTAATGTAAGATTTTTATCATTGGAAGATTTATGTGTTGTGCTTTTGAGGCTCATAGCTCACTGTGCACTTTATTTGCTGCTGTTTTGTGTAGTGCTTGAGGAAATTCCATTGCAATAAATGTTCTTTAATCCCGCATCCTGACTCCTGATGAAAAAAGAATTAACCATTCGTGACACCTTGTGTTTAACCGAATGTTAAAAATGGTAACCGTGCACATCACTATTACTAACTGTATTGATTCCTTCTCATTACAGTAATCAAGGCTGGAATGGGAAGAGCTGTCCTTCGCTGTCCTTTTCTGCATATCACGGCGCCGTTTTGTGGTCCGTTCTGCATAATGTGGCGACTCATTTTAGCCTAACGTGGACCATTCGGCCTATTCCGCGGCCCGCATGGTTCTCCAGATGGCAACTCCGCCCCTGATCGGCCCCAAAATGCGTCGGCCCATTTTTATGAATGTATTAGTGTAATGCGAATCTAATAAGAATCATTATTGAAAATAATGGGAATTACTTAACCAAACACATACTGTATATGTCTGGATGAATAACAATATTGAAAATCTGGAGTAAGAATTTATCCTGATTTTGATGTGAAATTTGACCTGAACTAGGTTTTGTGAGACTTACTCATGCAGCCAACTAAACTGATGGTGACAGAGCAAAATCAAAGCATTTAAAAAGCAAAAACTATTTAGATTTTTCCTTCTGAATATAAGCCAGTGATTGAAGGCCAATGTAATTTATCAAACCACTTCAAAATGATTGCATATTGTGAATATGTTTATATTGGCTAAAGCTATTTATTTGATTGTTTTCTATTCAATGGGATTTCAATCACTGTAATCCCAGTCTGTTCTGCCTAGAACTGATGTTGTAAAAATAATTACAAATCTTCTAATTGCACTTCAAGGTCAGGAATTAAAAAGAGCTTGAAGCAATAAATAAATAGCTACAAAAAACAAAAATGCCACATAAATGAAAAATATGATAGCAAAACTGCCATTGTTTTTTACATGGTGTTACCCAACATTTTATATTTTTCTTATTATCTTTTCTAGGCCTATCTAGTTATGTGATTAGTGCCTTTGTAGACACTGTAGTGACCTGTAGATACTATGTTTTCATGTTGTCTCATGTTGATGTCCCCGAAAAGTTGATTTCCCCAAAACATTGTTGTTTTGTTTACATTTCCAGAGACATTGTCTCGACCAATGACGTTAGTGTGGTGCGGGACAACCAATAGAAATGGGCGGAGTGTTTGGTACAGGTGACTGAAAAAAGGGATTCATTTCCCAATTCTCTTTGGTGATGCTAGTGGCGTAAAAATTGCACACTGCAGCTTTAACAAAAAGTCAATTTCTGACACTGATATACATCCATTTACAACAAACTGACCATACATCAAGCAAAAGTTCTTGCTGTATGAACCTTGAGTCAACTTTATAAGAACAAGGATCAAAGTCAAATAGACTTGGCTGAGTTCACACCCTTAAAAAAAACCCACAGGGTCAAGAGTGTGTGAATTTGGCAGGCGTGTGCTACTGTCCTCAGTGTTATGAGACACGAGTACACCTCAAAGACAAAAAAGAATTCAAATCAAGTGCAGTGTGCTGAAGCATTCGTACACAGCGCAGGTAATTACAGCATCTGTTAAGAGCTCTGTGGATTGTTTTTCATCTTCACATGGCCGCCACTCCTGAAAACCAATTACCTTGGGTGGTGCGGGCTTCGGCTAGAGGGAGTGTGTTGCCACGAGAAAAACGCAACATCCCTGAACATGCTCGAGTCCTATTTATCTTTCTTGACTGAATAATACAATGGCATATTTTTTAGTTCCTTTCCACATGCAATTCCTACATTTCCATACAATTAATAATGGTTTTGATATAACTTTAATGTTCTGTTTTGGGACGGGGAGACTCCAAGGCCCTGTTTAGAGATCATAAACATAATTTGACCCATATGACATTCTTTTTGACTTTCATTGTATTTTTTTTTTCTCTATATACTGAAAGTGAATGGTGACTGAGATAACATTCTGCCAGTATCTTCTTTTGTGTTCCATGGAAGTAGAAATCATGCAGGTTTGAAACAGTATGAGGGTGAGTAAATAATGAAAGAGTTCAAATTTTTGGGTGAACTATCCCTTTAAGGTTGATACTTCATGAATCTTTGGAGATAAGGGCATAGCCAGGAAATTAGTTTTGGCTGGGCCTCAATAAAAATGGATGGGCCAAATTTTTTTTCTCCATTCAGTGGCGGAGCTAGGGGGTGGCCAGGGGTGGCCATGGCCACCATGGTCCCCATTGGACACCTCACTCACAATTGCTGTTTTAGTCATTTTTATGGTCATTTTTTGGCACAATTTAGCTCTTTAGAGGTGAAATCATCTCTGTAAGTAAACCTCTGTGTCCCAGGTGTCATTGTATCCTCTCCCAGGCCCACCCCGGCCCACCTTTGGCTACGCCACTGTTTTGAGAACTGATTATAAACAAAATTCCAACAGCTTCTGACCACCATGAAAAAAAAAGTTACATTACTCCTGTTTGGAGTTTATTTTTGACATGCCAACATTATCTTATTGGTGTACAGATCATAGAATTATACTCCTACCAATCTGTTTTTATTTGCTTTATTTTGCTTTGTTTTTCTGCATTGGGTTTTTTTGCTGCATCAATTTGGCCAGAAACAACGTTACTTTTTTGAATTGAGTCACATTTCTGAAAAGTGCCTGCCTATTTTGTCATGCGTCAAGCATAAAAAAAAATGTGTTTGTTTTTTTCTTGTTGTTTTGTTTTGTTTGACGGTGGATTTTTGTCTGGGTCAGTCTGACCCCTAACGGCTGGTACTATTTTGTAATTCAACCTGTTTTGAATTTCAACAGAAGGGTAAAAATTGTATAAGAGGAAAATATTTAAATAATTTGAAGAAAAAGTAAGGGGTTCACTCTGGTCACTGGGACTGCAAATATACAAGCAGGAAAGTCAGTCTAACCAAGCATGAGGGTTTGATAATTTATATAAACATGCAATTATGTTTATTGTTCAGATCTTTACTAAAATATGTAGCACAATAAGATGCTCAATGGCATGTTTGATGATTAGCATACTATGCAGTGATGCAAAACCAAAACAAATACCCACACTTTATTTTGAAACCTCTCTCATTGTTTAATCAGCAGCACATTAGTCATCTTTTATGCAACAGATTACGAGAGCAGATAATAGAATGTAATTCAGCTGATATGGAAGCAGGGAGTGAAATTACTGTTCATTATTGCAGCGCAGGATTTTAATAAGGTTTCTGCGAACAGGCCAGAGAGAAATGTTGTTTCCTTGCGACACCAGACACCTTATCATGGTCAAATAACCACCCGTTCATTTATGCATTCATGCTTCTTAATGAAATGCTATTGAATAGACAGATAAATGAGAGGAGGTCCCATTAACCAATGATTAATTGATCTCATTTGTGGTGAGCACAACACTCCCCTCTTTTCCTTCTGACCCCAATCTCTGATTGTCCTTCGGTATCAGAAGGATGACTTTGAGGTTTGTCGCCTCCGCCCCCCTCCCTTGCCTGTGTATTTCCTCAGCTCTGACTCTGAGATACATATAAGCGGATTTGCGCTTATAAAAATTGAAGAAAGAAAGGAAACGGGGATAGATTCACATTGCGGAAAGTGTAGGGCTTTATTTTCTTGGAGCACTGCCTGATCAGCTTTGTAACTCTGAGCCTGAACCCTTCTATTTTTGCATTTCCTTTAACCCACCGTGTCTAATTGTGGTGGCGTTTGCAATTAAAAGTCAGGTTTGTGTGGTTGTTTGTGTGGAAAAGCGTGATCCATTTCTTCCTTAGCTTCTCTCCGATGTTATCTTCCATCTGTGTGGCTAATGAGAAGAACCAGCTTGAGGACTTGTTGATATTTGTCCTTCTCCCAGTGACTTTCTGAGAGTTTGCGATTAGCGTGAGGAGCGGCACATTCGATCTCCTTTGAAGCTCCAGGACGTTAGCCATACTGGTAGAGAAACGACAAGGAGATGGAATTCCACAGTTTGCTCTCTTACATCATAAAACAAAACTGCCTCGTTCCTGAATGTTTCTCGTATGGATTTGTAAACATATTGATTCCTGAGAACTTTTGAAAGTTATCTCGTTCTGTGATGTGCTTACATTGAAAGAACTGGAAGGAAAAAATGGTGCTGTAAATAAATAGTGACAAAAAGGACAAAAGTATGAGTGAAATGTTTAATGTTTAGTTAAGGGGCATTCACATTGGACTCATTGGACTCATTTTGTTTGCGATTGTTAAATCGTTGGTCTTTGAACATAATGATTTTTTATTGCGCAATGAGAGTGTTTAAGACAGTGTGTCAAGAAAAAAACAGTTCAACTTTTAAAATGCATTTCGAGACGTCTGCATTTTGTTTAATTCCATTGCACTTTGTCTAGATGTGTTTGAACACAAGAACGGATTGTGTACAAATGCCCCCCGTACATTTAGCTGGCAGCATCCAATTAATAAGCAGAGAATCAAGCTGGTAGTAATAATAATAATAATAATAATAATAATAATAATAATAATAGTAATAAACATATAAGTATAAGCTAATAATATGATAAGCTATTTGTATGTAGTGCTTTTAAAAAATATAAGATATATAATTACTATATAAGATATAAAATCACTATATAGCATGTATGTTAAGTGAATAATAATAATAATTATTACAATAATAATAGTAAAATAATAATAATAATAATAGTATTATTATTATTATTATTATTAGTAGTAGTAGTAGTAGTAGTAATAAAAAATATTAATATTATTATTAACTTATAAACTAATAATAAATTAAGATATTTTTATTTAGTGCTTTTAAAGGGAGCTTCTTAAGGCATTTCTCAAGATCTAAAAAAATACAAACACCAAATAAGCATGTATATTAAGTGACTAATAATAATAATACAAATAATAATATTATTATAAATACAAAAATAAAGCAATCAAGTAAAAGTCTTAAGCAAACAAGAAAATCAAGTTGGGGATGTGGCCTAGTGATTGGCACACATTCTTTAACACATTGATTCTCTCATGTGGGTAATGAAGGTCGAATGTAGCTTGCAGCTTTTACAATTTTTAAAAGTCTTTTTGTTGTTTTTAAATTTTTCCCATCCTCCATTGGTTGGACAAACAAGTTTTCCCACAAAACCCAATGTTCTTATATTGCAATACCATGTGATGCCACTAGTAGTGCAGAAATCACACATTTTTAAGCAAGTTCGGGAATGTGTTTGTGCATTTCTCTGTATGGCAGAAACAATCACATAACATTGTAACAGCTGAGCCTTCTCATTTGGGGCCATTTGGCAGGGCATCAGGTGCACCAGGTGCTGCCTTTGAGCCCAGTGTTTCGAAGTGGGCATGCATGGACGTCTGACCTGGAAAAGACCCTTCTGTCAATGAGAACAAGGGCTGGTCACAACATGTGCTGCACATGTGGCATCTTGATTTTAGCTCGATCTTGAGTTTGCAAGCATGTGTGTGTGTTCTATAGACTGTGAGAAATGACTGCGATCTTAGCCGGGAACCGTTGCTGAAAAAGTGAGAAATAGTGGCTTAACAGCTGTTACAGAGGCGCTGTTCTCTTTTTCGCCCAAGAAAGGTTTGTTTTGAAGATTAATTCCAACAAGTGCAATTTAGAATGTGAGCATACCATTCATTGACAAAGTATTACATATGTCTTGAACTGCCCGATACGCAGGATCATATCTGTGTGCGCTAGAGAAATTGATTGCATTAAAAATGCATTTTCAGCTAATAATATTGATTTAGACACTGTAAGACAAGAGCACACTTTAATTTATACATTTGCAAGATGCTGTAGATTTTATCAGCTTTGTGTGGGAATTAAACCAAGACTTTGGTGTTGCTATCACCGTGCTCAACCAATTGAGCTAGAGGAACACTTCGTAGAGCACAGTGGCCAAATTTCATATCTGGTAACTATGGGTTAAATTGGGCCACGTGTGATCGTGTTGATTTATATAAACCAGGCTGGACAGGCATTCATGCTTGTCAAAGTTAGTATTTTCAGTACGGTGTCCAATTTGAAGGAGTTTGAACTTGGGTATAAGTGGTAAAAAGACAATGAAAGGTTTTAATTTATTTAAAAAATACTCTTATAATAATATTTCTTGTTCTACCGCACCTCTGAACAGTATTGAAATTAAATTTGTTTCCCTCATCTTTTGTGCATGTGATTCTACTATACAATCTAAAACACTAGTGGTGATTAGAGCATTTGTACAGCCACTGCTGTAGATGCTCTGCCAATGAACAATTTATATTCCTGTTTTCTGGCATGTCATGTGACACCATATGTTTATCAGAGCTTGTAGCAACATTTCATCTGACAAAAAACATGATGTGAGGAACTGAAGGTGGCTCTGACAGCACCTGACAAGCTCTGGAAAGCAGTAGTCAGATGCTAGGCCTGCCAAACACTGATTCCCATCAGTTATTCGGCAAACAAGTTTTCTTTATTCTTCCAGAAGGTGTCACATTCATCCTAAGCTTATGTGATATTTGATATAAATTGACTTTTAATCTCCAAATCATATCAAATATTCTAATTTTCAAGCAAAGTCTTTTAGGAGTACATGAGAAGAGTTTATCTTTGGAGGCTGTAGAGGCTTTAGAGAATCATTTAAAGATACTTCCTGTGACTTTGAGGTTTTGGTCCTGCTCTGTAGGCCAAGGACAATGTAATGAGGACATAAGAATGAATGAGTGAAACTGCTATGCTCAGTATGGTAGCTGTAGGAAAAGAAGTCCTGCCTTTCAGTTAAAAAAGTATAAAAAAGGTAAATATCTCTTTGCGCTTTATGCGTATTTACCATGTTTTTAAAATCTGATTATAGCTAAATAAATCTAATTCATGACAATGTATCTGCTGAAAAGCTGGCCTATTTTGGTGGTTTTATAGGGTTGTTTGGCACTTACCAGCTTGGCCAGTCTGGAAGACCTGCTAAACCATTTAGAATCAACTAAGTGGTTTAACTAAGGTTTTTCAGCAGGGATTGTTGTTTGGCCTCATTGTTGATTTGACATAATCTATTACATTGAAATGCAAGTTTAGCCCTTTGCACTTGGGCGTATATCAGTGGCACTATCAAAATGTAGAGAAAATGCGTGATTTAAAAAAAAAAAAAATGGTTCCATTTTTTCAGTTGCACCCTGCCCTTTCCGGGTCCAAGAAGAACTGCTGTCTATGGGCACTTCACTCATTTTGCACTAAACTGGCCAAGAAGTGCTGTTTGTGGGGTTGAAACACCCAATTTTCCACAGATTATTGGAGATCAGGGCTTCTTTAAATTTCCACTAGATCGTTGCATCTGGAAAAACACAGGATTTTACATTAATGTTGAGACTTCACGGGTCACCGTCATTGTTATCGTGTCTGCTCCATTAGATCCAACTGACCCACTGCAGCTTTTGGTGGATAATAACTTTTTTATGATGCGACTGTTTTCAATTTCTGAAGTGCTGTCGCTGTGATAGATATGAGGTCAAATATAATCTAACAATCATATGATCTAAAAGATACAATGGGAGGAACAGATCCTGTCTCCACCACCGCAGCACATGGACTACTGTTTGTGAAGGATAAGTGAATAAAAATGTATTTCATACTGCTTAAATGAGGTCTTTGCATTTATTTTGAATGCAGTAAATAATATTGTTCAATCGAAATGGCTGTTATTAAGATTTGATACAGAACATGATCTTACTGAAGTAAGAATATTATTATGTATCATATGTGCATTAATAATTTAAGCAATAAAGACACATATTGCATGTCTAGTGTTAGTTTTTTATTTTTATATATCACATTTGTAGAAGTGTGTTAAACATGAGTATGTGTATTCATCAACCTGTTTCATGTCCGACATAATCATACAGGTTCATTGAACCAAGTTTAAAATAGTTTTGATGATATTTCAGAAAATAACCCACATTCTTTCAAACTGAAAGAAGATTATTTAAACTGCAGTGCTGCCTATTTCCACCATTGAAATCTGTTGCTCATAAGTTTTCCTGCGGTGTGACGTCAGAGTAATAGCCAATGTAAACATGAGTGTGAAAACCAGTCCGTGGTGCAAAAAAGGTTGGAGGTCCCTGCCTTAAACTGTATGTTTTTTCTCAGAGTCTACTTTTCTTCCAAAATCATAGGTGAATATTGTCATTTTGAACTCCCTCTACAAAACATTACTCAATAAATATTGATCCATGGCATTTAATATTTTGGCTTTAATAATCATTTATATTAATCTTTCATTAGAAAGAGTATTAAATGTGGGCCTGGGTAACTCAGTGAGTATTGACGCTGACTACCACCCCTGAAGTCGCAAGTTCGAATCCCGGGCATGCTGAGTGACTCCAGCTAGGACTCATAAGAAACCAAATTGACCTGGTTGCTAGGGAGGGTAGAGTCACATGGGGTAACCTTCTTGTGGTCACAATTAGTGGTTCTCGCTCTCAGTGGGGCACATGGTAAATTGTGGGTGGATCACGGAGAGTAGCATGAGCCTCCTGTGCTGTGAGTCTCCGCAGTGTCATGCACAGCGAGTCATGTGATAGACTTGCCCTCCATCACCCGGATTTTAGGTGGCCAAAACGAGGACTACTAAGTAGTGGGAATTGGGAATTCCAAATTCCCACTCCTAAAAAAAAGAAAGAAATCAATTGAAATCAATAATTTCAGCCAAGGAAGCTTTTGAAATTTGGTTGATATTTTTAATGACCCAATAGCTGTGATAGATGCGTTAACTGTACTTACCTTAAAGTATACTTTAAGGGTATTTAACAAGAACAAAAATGTAGGGCAGTACTTGAATTTATGCATCATCATTTGAATGGATCATTCATTGGTGCCAGTGGCCATATCACTCTGTTGCTCTAGACCAGTTGCCCTCTGAAGCTGAGCAGGGATGAGCCTGGTCAGTACCTGGATGTGAGACCTTCTGGGTACAAATAAGTTTGTTACTGGAAGAGGTGTTAGTGAGGCCAGCAAGGGGTGCTCACCCTGTAGTCTGTGTGGGTCCTAACACCCCAGTATAGTGATGGGGATACTTTACTGTAAAAAGGCACCGTCTTTCGGATGAGGCATTAAACTGATGTCCTGAATCTCTGTGGTCATTAAATATCCCAGTGTGCTTCTGGCTAAATTCCATCATTGGCATTTTGTAATCATGTTCTACAAATAATCCATGAATTGGCTGTATCTCTCCAATCTCTCCCCTCCACCTATAGCTGCTGTGTGGTGAGTGTTTTGGCACACTATGGCTACTGTCGAATCACCCAGGTGAATGCTGCACACTGGTGGTGGTAGTTGATGAGAGCCCCCTGTTCACCATGTAAAGTGCTTTGAGTGTAGTGTCAGAAAAGCACTATATGAGTGTAACGTTCATCCATCTATTCATTCATTAAAAGCGGGTATTACAAATCAGAATGAAGACAAAAATTAAGAGGAATAATTTGTAACAGAAAGGCTTGACAAAGTACAATTTGCCAGTCACCTTGTGAAAAAATGTGTACTGTGTTGTTATTACTGTAATTATACTCTTATTCTGCAATTTACCAAAACAAAACAAACAACATCCAATCAGACTAGACAGAACAGAGTGTAAAATATGTTTCTAGCAAGGGAATGGGTCAATCAGCAGATAGATATATTTTAAATTAACTCATGATGACATCATAAAGCTTTTGAATTGCATTTTTTATAGCCCATAATGTGATCTACAGCCAGAGATCACAGAAAAATGCAGTGATACTGTATTTAGACATTGCTCTGATGGAGTGTCCTGCCAATATATTATCACAAGAGTGTGGTTTTTGAAGGCGAGTTCAGGACATGTCCAGCCGTTTGAAGAATGTGCAATCATTCTTTGCCATTATGATGTCATTTTGATTCCATTATGATCCCATCTTGTTCCATTTTAAACTTCTTAACTTATCGTCGCGGTCAAAAAGAACATTTTTTATTATGACTAAATAGACTACTGATGTGTCTGAGTACAAAGACTGTAGCAAAGATCATACGGGATCCTTAGTTTTATATTTTAAGACTGTTTCCTTTGTCCTTTCCCTCAGTGTCCTCAGAGTGTCTCCCTACATTAATATCAAGCTAATGCTCCTGTGTACTTTCTGTGAGAAGTATCATTTATCACACTGATCTTTGAGAAAAACCTGTCACAGGATATTCGGGTGTTAACTACCTTCCCCTTCGACTTATTATGTTGTTCTTGTAGTAAAAACGACCCATCCTTCACATATGGGGCTTTTCCACTGCACGGTACAACTCGACTCAACTAGACTTGGCTCGCTTTTTTGGGGTTTTCCACTGTGGATAGTACCTGGTACTTTTTTTAGTACCACCTCGGTCGAGGTTCCAAGCGAGCCGAGCCGATACTAAATGTGATGTCAAAATCCTGCAGATCACGGATTGGTCAGGGAGAATCGTCACTACCAGCGTCACTGTATTTCTGACACGCGACATCAACCCATTAATTTTAAAGTTTTAGTAACAGCGATAGCAGTATCATTTGTTCACGCGATTTTCGAAAAGTGAAAAAAGAAATGGCTGTACGGAAAAATGCGCTGTGGTCAATAAATGAGATGCAGATGGTGCACTTGTTAGCGATGAGCGAAACGATAAAGTCTCTCATGAAGTTTATCAGCTGTTGGCCGCACACGGCTACAACCGGACCTACCAGTTGTAACAGTGTAGGGAAAAGTAAAAAAAAAAAAACAACTTAAAAGTGACTACAGAACCATCAAGGAAATGTAGAAGTGGTTCTACCAAATGGACGCTATCTAAATCGGCGAGCAATGGGAGGAAGAGTGCCTTGGACTCAGCCACGATGGAGGATGGTACGTTTTGTTACATTAACTTTAAAACATTACAAACATTAAAGCTTCACTTTATTTAGTTGACCAGCTACTGGAAGCTTGCTTCTAAAACAACCATGCCTATTTAACTGTTACACTTGTGTAAAATCACCATGCAACAACTATTTATGCAGCACAATGAGCTAGTAGCTAACAGCTAGCGGTCGTGTTATTGTTTTGGTCAGTTTGTGTCCTGTTTAAGATGATGTCACGGCAGTAGCGGCGGCGCAACTATGACGATCAGCCTGTAATCCCACCCACGTGGATGTGGTACTAAACTGCAGTGGAAATGCAAGCTCAGAAAAGTAAAGTGAGTCGAGTTGAGACGAGTCGTGCAGTGGAAATGTGCCATGACTCACATTGACACACCCCATAAACTAATTTAGGCCCATTCCCACCTTGATATATTTCAGTTCACTAAGTGTTGTTAATTAGAGTCCACTTGATAAAACGTATTAGTCTGAGATCTATTAAAAGAAGGGTTGTTTCCAAGGATACATTCAAATTCATGACTGGCATAGCCGTATGCCTTGAGGGTCTGGAGTGAATCCAACTTTAAGTACATGAGGGCGTCTATGCAAGAGAAGAAAATATTGCCCTCTAATAACAATGCGGTCAGTTCAATCTGATCTGGTGTCTATGGTCACCCAGACTTTCCATGCACACCTGCCAACATATCACTGCTGTTTTTATAAAAATGTAAGTTGAGAAAAATGGCTGTTTTCCCTAGTATTGAAGTCAACATGAAACAGCATTCACAACCAATTTTATTTCCATAATGTGACGTAATGTGATGAGTGAAATGGGATATTCAGTGAGAGAAAGCAAATGTGTGGGACTCTTTTTGCAAGGTGGTTGGAGGGGAGGAGTTGGTAAAAAGAGGGCTTGGTGACGTCAGCAAAAAGGAAAGTAGTTTCAGAGATTTTCTTCAAAATTGGGTTTGTAGTGAGGCACAAACAAGTGAATTAGGCTAATCCTTAAGCGTTAAAATACACACTGTTTCAAAAGTATAGCCACAAGAAGTTAACAATATGTCTGTTAACATAATTTTAGTGTGATAAAATCACTTACTAACCTTTTCCATGTAAAGTTATATCCAATGTTACAACTTTGTTGCCATGATGAACGTTAAAACTCAAAAATAACCATAGTACTACAGTTTAAACATCTTTGCAGTTCAAATGATAAAACCATTTTAGAAGGAGAATAAAAGGGTTAGTTCACCCCAAAATGAAAATTACCCCGTAATTTACTCACCCTCAAGCCATCCTAGTTGTATATGACTTTCTTCTTTCAGCCAAACACAATCAGAATTATAACAAAAAAATATCCTGGATCTTCCAAGCTTTGTAATCGGAATGAAGGGTACCTTAGATTTTGAAGCCCCAAAAAAGCGCATCCATCCATTCGTCAAAAAAGTAATCCATTTGGCTCCAGAGGGTTAATAAAGGCCTTCTGAAACTAAACATGTTTGATTTACTGAAGTTTATCGATGATTTCATTTAGTAGTGAATAATGACTTTAATTAAGGTCTGTTTACCATACAAAGTGATTGTATACTTGCAGAAGACTTGGAATATGATGGATGATTCACATTGACTACTTTTACAATGTTTTTGGGTGCTTTTTAAAGCTTTAAAGTGAGTAACTATAATTTGTTATTGTATAGAAATTAGCTATCACGACATTCTTTAAAATATCTACTTTTGTGTTCCGTAGAAGAAAGTAAGTCATACAGGTCTGGAACAACATGAGGTTGAGTAAATAATTACATAATTATTATTTTTTTGAGTTAAATATCTCTAAGTGCCATGGTTAAGGGCACAATGGTTGATAGCTCTGGATTAACATTTTGGTTATTAGCCCAGGTCTTTATCCACTAAGCCCAGGCCATCATTTACTTTTTTAAAAGCCTATGAAGAACAAAAATGAATCTATATTTCAAACCTGCTGACGTCAGGAGCCAAACAATAGTACCTATTCTCTTTCCATATTGTCCCAAGTATTCAGATCATTTGCCTTCTTAGAGCAAACCATTATTTAATTTAGCCGAACTGCAATATGATCACTAAATAATCCACAAAGAATGTGATTTATGAAATACTGGAGTTATATGGCGGCAGTAAAAAACAAATATAAGAAGGAAGACAATGTACTCTGCAATTTCTCTGCCTGTCTCTTGAGACATTACAGAAAGAAACACGGACAATGAGATGGTTTAGAAGTTGAGAACAGTGTGTCTTTGTGACTTTGCAGAGAGTCTATTGATTTTTTAATTTCTCACCTACAACACAGCTCTTTGAGTGAACAGAAAAGTGTTGGAGAGGTACATTAAAGCTTTACAGTTAGCATTGGATTCTTGAGGCATTTCACACTAACGGGTGGAACATGACTGCTATAACCATGGCTTTGACATATGCACAGCTGGAGATCAGCTTGTCTAGTGGACCAAGGATAAGTGTTGAAAATACCTTGGAAAGCATTGAAAATGAGCTGACCTCAAGGGATGTGCTGGACCTGACGGTAGTAATAAACAAAGAAACGATGTGTGTGTGTGTGTGGGTCAGAATGAGAGAGAGAAAGTATTACTTATGTGGCCGCCTGAGATCAACACAACTTGTGGCGGAAATCTGCAAACTTTTACAAGAACAAATCAAAAAAGTTGCATGAGCGGTGATGAGGTATAACTTACTAAATGTAAGGACACTAACTTTCAGTTACGTGGCGGTACTTCAGCTGCATTCAAAACAGTGTAACTTTTCCAGTAGTGAGTTGGGGGCGTTAAACACTGAGATGCAACATAATAGAAGGGAATTGATCGCATGTTTTAAAAGTTGAACTATTTTGAACTTAAAATGTAGCATTCATGGCACGAGATGTCTCTATGGTCAGAACAAAAAGACAAAAAGCACCACAGTGCGTCGAGGATAGGATGCAGTGAACGGACGTGGCTGTCCAAAACAGTGACTCTAATCACCATTCAGGAAAATACAAAAGCTTTTTTGCTCTTCTTCACCTTTGAACAAAGTGACGCCTATGAGTTTACAAATGGATGTATGAAAAAAATGTGTGCAACTGTGCAAACTAAAACAACGTTTATTATGCAATTTCTCGTCATGTAGCCTAGGCTTTATTCAGACTGTTAAACCACAAAAAAATTGCCTATGCACAATGCATCTTCTAGCATGTGCTGAAATCAATAATGAATGTTCCTTGACGATTTGGGTTAAATTTAAGGCAATATCATGGAAAAACCTGTATATGAGTAGCGCTCAGTGGTGCGCTAGAGTTTTGTGCAGCCTCCCAAGTCGTAGCTTGGTGCAGTTTGCGTACATTCATTGAAAACGATGGTTTCGATTGTTAGGACGTTGTGCACCATCTGTCGGATACATCAAGTGTGCGACCCCCTTAATGCTGTCACCCCTAATTGTTCATTTGTACAAACACATTCCTTGTATTTGTACCAGAAAAACAGCTCTGATTAAGTTAATTATTGGATAGTTATTTGAAAATGTATTGGCATCTTAAGTAGCATCCATGTTGTTAGCTATTGTTTATTAGTAGCTTGTAGATTAGCTAACGACTTTTTCAAAAGGGTCGTGCTTTGTAGCCTAAATGCTTTAAATTATGTGCAGTACAGCTGGTTTGGATAACTACAGTTTAAAAGTAGCTTTGAGCTACTTTTTGTTAAGTAACATTGTGCATAAATCAATGCAGTCTTAATCTTGACACGAGAGCTCAGAATGAGCCAAAAAGTGATACAGATAGGGGTAGAAGGAAAGGCCAAATAGAACAAATCTAATAACTCTTTCTCCGTTTCTTTCTCTCGCAATAAACATGAAATTTCTAGTGGGGGAACATTTATGTTTTTTTTTATGTGAACAAGACTCAGAGACTCAGAAGAAAATAATTAAAAGTTCTCTTATCCTCTCGTTATTCCGAGTGCCGGGACTCTGGGAAACACCACTTCAGATGTCTGCTGTGTTGAAATGTATGTCATAAGCATTTATGAATCTAATTATTGGAGCACTTCTAATGAAATGAGCAATGTGGTTATTTAGACCCGCCAAGAGTCAAAGATGTCTTCAGCTGCACACCATCCAAAAGCATAGATTTCTTTGGTATGTTTTTGTGGAATTAGATTTATTTTATTTTTTTTACAAGCCAGGACATATACATTTTATGACTAATTATCCTGGACCACAGCGCTGGAGTGTGAAATTAAATTTGATTACCGACAAAGCCTTATGTGGTGCACACACAGAAAAAAATGTGGGTGGCTGGCAAATAAACAACTCCAAACGAGTTGGAGTATGAGAGCATCGTAAATACTTGATAACACCTGATTGGCTGCGGTCATATCCTCGGCTCTCAGAAGAAAGCCCTTCAGACAGGTTTTAATTTTAATCATATTTTTTTACATAGTGATAGACTTTTGACTTAAATGTCCTAAAAATGCTGTAGTCATATTCAAACATTTCAGTCCAGACAAAAATGGCATAACATTTAAGAGAATTACATTTTAGAACTGTAACAGTCCTAACTTTCACCAAATATAAAAATATTAAACATTTTCATAATGTATACACATGTATTAATTTAAAGATGTACCATCAAGTAGTGACCACACATATAAACTGCCCCACTGCACTCCCATTAACCAACATATGAACTTGCATAAATATTACGGTCTCATACCTTAATACGGACTTGTTAACAAAGGACTGTACAAAGTTTGATATCTTATAGGCTTACTATTAACATTTTGAGAGTGCAAAAGGCAGTCATAATAACTGTTAAGTTAGCCTACCTGTTGTCTTGTAGCACTGTGCACAATCTCACCACAATTGTACAGAGCAGTTATCCGAGTTACCATAGACTTTCATAGACAGTCCACATAACTGCCACTCACTGGATGTTTTTTTTGTTTTTGAGTAAATTCAAGAGACTGTCATGCATGAAAATCCCAGGAGATCAGCAGTTACAGAAGTACTCAAACCAGCCCATCTGGCACCAACAATCATGCCACAGTCCAAATAGTTGAGATCAAATTTTGTTCTCCATTCTGATGGTTGATGTGAACATTAACTGAAGCTCATGACCCATATCTGCGTGATTTAATCACTCCATTGCTGCCACATAATTGGATGATTAGATAATCAATTAGAAATTGATTATTGTTAGTGCCAGATGGGCTGGTTTGAGAATTTCTGTAACTGCTGATCTCTTGGGATTTTCACACAAACAGTCTCTAGAATTTACTCAGAATGGTGCCAAAAACATCCAGTGAGCAGCAGTTCTGCGGATGGAAATGTCTTGTTAATGAGTGAGGTCAATAGAGAATGGCCAGACTGGTTCGAACTGACTAAGTCTATGGTAACTCAGATAACCGCTCTGTACAATTGTGGTGAGAAGAATAGCATATCAGAATGCTATCCTAAGATGCGGGTTGGCGTTGATTTGGCGGCACGAAGGGGACCTACACAATATTAGGCAGCTGGTTTTAATGTTGTGACTGATCGGTGTATATGTGTGTGGCAGAGGGCGTCTGGGACTTTGAAAGGGCAGACTTATTGAGTTTGGATGTAGCCAACTAGGCCCCCTTGGGACTCTCACCCAAGGACTCAACGCTAAGAGGAAAACCACTTACTCACAAGGACACAGGTTTGTTATACCCTTTGAAGATGGAAACAGTTTTGCACATTTAAAAATAGTTTTTATTAATAAAAACATTTAACAAGGGTCACTGATGAGAAAACAATCAATTTACATACCTTTTAGTTATCTTCACACATAAGCAGTATACCTCTTTTAAAAATCTGGGAAGGCTGGGGCTGACCTCAAGGGAAGCAATGACACTGGGAAGAAAGATCCCACCCTCCCCAAAAGTGACATTTACCATACCCACAAACTCATGCTCACACAACACAACCAGTACTCAATTGAATTACCAGAGCAAATGTAAGGGCCAAGATGTCCTGTGACCAGCCACCCAGAGGCAAACCAACAGCACCCATAAAAAGAAATAAAAAAAAATATTAAAATTAGTCAAGGACAGACCAATGACAAGACTATAAGGAATTCTCATCACAACCAGTAACTCTATAAAAATAATTAACTACCTATCTACAGCATCCATCTATCCATCCATCCATACATCCATACCCATTCAAAAGTTTGGGGTCACTTGCCTGAAATGTTTCTCATGATCTTAAAAACCTTTTCATCTGAAGGCATATGCTTAAATGTTTGAAATTAGTTTTGTAGACAAAAATATAATTGTGCCAACATATTAATTTATTTAATTACAAAGTTAACATTTTATATAAAAAAAAGACTTGGACCGAATAATTTAGAAAAACAGCCACTAAGTACCCAACTTATAGATGGTATCTCCTTCAATACTGTTTAAAAAGCATCCCAGGGTGATACCTCAAGAAGTTGGCTGAGAAAATGTCAAGAGTATATTTCTGCAAAATCTAGGCAACGGGTGACTACTTTAAAGATGCTAAAATATAACATAGTTTTGATTTATTTTTGATTTTTTTTTGGCACAACATAAGTCACATATTTCCATTTCTATTATTCCATAGTTTTGATTATTAATAATCATTAATATTATTAACTGGACATTAATAACGCAAACATTTACAATTTGAAAAAAAAATTCAGAACTTCTTAAACTACTTCAAAGATTTCTCATCAAAATATCCTCCACGTGCAGCAGTGACAGATTTGCAGATCCTTGGCATTCTAGCTGTCAGTTTGTCCAGATACTCAGTTGACATTTCACCCCACACTTCCTGTAGTACTTGCCATAGATGTGGCTGTCTTGCACTTCTCACGCACCTTACAGTCTAGCTGATCCCACAAAAGCTCAATGGGTTTAAGATCCATAACACTCTTTTCCAATTATCTGTTGTCCCATGTCTGTGTTTCTTTGTCTACTCTAACCTTTCCTTTTTGTTTTTCTGTTTCAAAAGTGTCTTTTTCTTTGCAAGTATTCCCATAAGACCTGCACCCCTGAGTCTTCTCTTTACTGTTGTACATAAAACTGGTGTTGAGTGGGTAGAATTCAATGAAGCTGTCAGCTGAGGACATGTGAGGCATCTATTTCTCAAACTAGAGACTCCGATGGACTTATCCTCTTGTTTAGTTGCACATCTGGCCTTCCACATCTCTTTCTGTCCTTGTTAGAGCCAGTTGTTCTTTGTCTTTGAAGACTGTAAAGTACATATTTGTATGAAATCTTCAATTTGTTGGCCATTTCAAGCATTGTATAGTAAACAATATTTGACTAATGAGTTTCTAGATGTTTTTTTGCCATTTTTAACCTAATACTAACCTTAAGACATGCCAGTCTATTGCATACTGTGGAAACTCAAAAACAAACACCAATACAATGTCAAGCTTCGTTTTATGAACCAAATAGCTTTCAACTGTCTTTGATATAATGGTAATGATTTTGTAGTCCCAAATTAGCAATTTAGCATTGATTACTCAAGGATAAGGTGTTGGAGAGATGGCTGCTGTAAATGGGCCCTTTCTAGATTTTATCAAAACATTTTTTTATTCAAATATTGATGTTGCTCTTTTTTACATCAGTATGTCCTGACTATACTTTGTGATCAGTTGAATGCCACTTTGGTGACTTAAAGTACCAATTTCCTTCTGAAACAACGAAATCTGTACATTATTCCAAACTTTTGGCTGCCAGTATGTGTGTGTGTATATATATATATATATATATATATATATATATATATATATATATATATATATATATATATATTAATTGATCTATATAAGGTCTCACAGCTGAAAATACATATCAGAGAAAAAACCAAGCCATGAAGTCAAAGGAACTCCCTACAGAGCTCAGAGACAGGATTTTGTCGAAGCACAGATCTGGGGAAGGCTACAAAAATTTCTGGCTGCATGGCTTCCATAATTCTTAAATGGAAGAAGTTAGGAACAACCAGGACTCTTCCTAGAGATGGCCACCTGACCAAACTGAGCAATCAGGGGAGAAGGGCCTTGGTAAGAGAGGTGACCCAGATGGTAACTCTAGTTGAGCTCCAGAGATCATGTTTGGAGATGGGAGAAACTTGCAGATGGACAAGCATCACTGCAACACTCCACCAATCTGGGCTTTATGGCAGAGTGGCCAGACGGAAGCCTCTCCTCAGTGCAAAACACATGAAAGCCTGCTTGGAATTAGCAAAAAAGCACCTAAAGGACTCTCAGACTGTGAGAAACAAGATTCTCTGGTCTGATGAAACTAAGATTGAACTGTTTTGAACACTCAATTCCAAGTGTCATGTCTGGAGGAAATCATCTGTGCAATACCATCCCAACGGTGAAGCATAGTGGTGGTAGCATCATGCTGTGGTGGACAAGATAAATGCTCATCAAGTACATAACAAAATGCAACTGTGAGCAAGAGGCTCGGTCTGGTTTCTTAAAACAGTAATTTTTATATCTGTAATATGAATATATTATATATGAGAGTCTGATTATTCATTGGTGTGGCTCCACAAATCCACCATGAGTTTATTCAGTTCTGAATTTAATTCCGGCCTTCTTGTTTCTAATTGCTCTCACTGTTTTTCCCCCCACTTAACAAAATTTGCCAGAGAACTCAGAACGTTTAATCTACACATGCCATCAGTGGGTATTGTCTTGCTGCAATTAGACTGATGAGAGGATTTAGCCATCAGCGGGTTCATTATAGCAGTCGCACAACGTCAACTCTACTGGAGCAATCAGAGAACGTGCTCCTAACAATCTCCCAATTTAATGCCGCCGGGTGTTAAACCCCCAAACTTGTCGCAGGCCTGATAGATTTCTGTGAAGCATCAGGTCCTCAGCCACTCATGAGATGAATGGCAGATTGAAGGCACCATGTTATTTTTGCCAATTTTACTAGACCTAGGGGTTGACCAAATTTATTATTTTAATAATTTTATTTTTGCCAACTTATTAGCTTCGGTAGTAGCTTTTGGAACTTGAATTTTGGAAAAAAAAAATTACAGGGATAGTTTTGTTTTTAATCTCTTATAAAAGAATATTCCTGAAATTGTATTCCTGGCAGTGCTCCTAGTTAAACAACAACAACAAACAAACAAACAAGCACATACAGTTTAAACCAGTCTAAGATAGCTCGCTGGTCTCTAAAGCCATCCAAAATACCAACCTGACCTGGGCTGTATTTCCCAAAACCATTGAAAGACTAAGTGCATCACAGAAGCCATTTAAATGGTCTCTACGATCTACTTTGGCTTACAATGCCTTTGGGAAATGCAGTCCAGTCTGGTAGAGCAGTTTATTTTAAAGTTTATTAAAAACGTATTTCCATTTTACATGGCAGTGACAGTAATACTTCACATACAATGTCTACACGTACAATACAATATCACAATTATACATATACTCATTAAAACAAAATACAATTCATCAATAAGTCAATTTATCTAAAACTTAACTTTCAGACTAAAACCAACCATATTTGTTATACACTTTTTTATACTGTATATGTTGTTTATATATGCCAATCGTGATTTGTGACGTCTGTGTGATTATGCTGCAAACCATTTTTCTTACGGGAACTAACTAACTAACTAACTACACTTGATCTGCATAGGTTACTTCTTGAGTATTCTAAAGACCTCTGGCCATACATGGTTTTAAAACTATATAAAGTAAGATCCATAATACTCTGCCTGGTTTTAACAATGTTTTTCACACTGTTCACTGTTCACACTGAACTGCTCTACATTCAATTGGCAACCAACCAAGTTGTCTAAAATGGGTTTCATCCACACGAGTAAAACGCTGTATCCCTAAAACTAATCTAATTTACTTATTTTGAGATGCTTGTAACCTTCCCATCCACATACTAGACAAGTTAGACAGCCAAAGTCTAAATAACATTACACTAAACATGATGCAAGTAATCTTAAGCATTCTCTATCCAGAAATCCAACATGTCTAGCAAGAAATTTGGTCCTGGCATTAACCTTGCCTAGAACTTTCAAGGCCATACTTGCGGCACTTAGGCTGTTGTCAAGAACGCAGCCAAGGTAATTGACTGATGATCTATTTAAAATTACACAGTCGCTGACCAGCAAACCAGCTTAGACTGGTTTAAGTTGTTTTATTTGTTTTCCAGCAGGGCTCCAGAGCACAACTATTTTAAATAAAAACAATCTACTGGCCCCATTTTTCAATTGAACACAAGCGCATATGAGATTTGTGAGCTCTGATAGATGGGAAAATTATCTGTGAATAAAAATGAATATTTTTGGGGGGGGATTTTTAAAGGTTTTTTACTACACTGAAATAATGATTAAGAATAGCACTATGTAATTTGGAGATTAGAAAATTCAGTAATGTAATCAGGGCAATAAAGCACATTTCAGTGGTGAGTCTTAAGTAAAGGTGCGTCTAAAGCTCCATGCTGACAGAGTGCATGAGAGGCGATTTTTTTTTAAGGCTGTACAGTGTCTAATATTATCTTTGATTCAGTGACTCTGACGTGTCCTGATTCACTCCTGAACACCACAGGAGCAGACAGTGAATGTCTTCAACACACGGCCTATGAAAGTCCATCAGCCTATCTGAAGTGACAACTTGACAAGGTGCTACTTTCTGCGGTCATCAACACCTCATAAAATAACAGGAAGTCCAATGAAGTAGAGTAATGCTGTCAGCTAACTCAATAATGTGCTGGATAGAATTGTAAATTTGAGGTGAACTATTCCTTTAAATTCAGTCAAAACTGAATCACCGTGTCATTCCAAACCTGCAAGACCTCCTTTTTTCTATGGAACACAAAAGGTGAGTTTTTAAAGAATTTCCTGACCACTCTTTCCAATATAATGATAGTTAATTTGGACTTCAGCCATCAATAAGCACCATAAATTGGTCCAAAATATTTTTTGGGCCAGTCCAAGTCATCTGGAGTCATACAAAAGCTTTGATCAAGTAAAAGACTTAAGTCATTATTCCATGATAATCTAACTCTCCAGTGAGCTTTTAAGCACTATGAACCTCTATAGTCCGATTCGTGAAGTAGATAGATGATTCATTGAAAAGATCAGACTCGAACAAATTGTTTGCTCATGTTTTACACATTGATACTTCTCTCATGCTAGCCCCAAAGAGAAACTAGGACAGATGCTTATATTTTCTGTGAATAACAAATTAAATTTCACTCTGTTCCTCACACAAACCTATCGTAGGACTTCAGAAGACTTGGGATATAGTTCATGTGTCATATGGACCATTTTTATGGGGCTTTTTGTCATTTTGGTTCTTCACAACCTGAGTCCATTTTACTTATATTCTTAAAAAAAATCCCCTTTTGTCAAATCAAATCAAATCACTTTATTGTCACACTACTGTGTACACGAGTGCAACAGCAGGTGAAATTCTTGTGTGCAGTTCCGAGCAACATTGCAGTAATGACAGTGACGACATAAACCACTTTACAATAAACAACATATTACACAAAACAATTTACATAACAAACTTACACAACAATTTACATAACAAATGTACACATACCTACACAACAATTTACATAACAAATGTACACAATACACACAATGTAGAATACACACACTAGATACGGGTATAAATATTTATATATACACTAACTGAATTGGGAGAATATATTGACAGAATGAGGATTTATAAAGTGCAGTGCTGATTGTTGATCGTGAGAGATCATGTGTTCAAAAGTCTTATTGCTTGTGGGAAGAAGCTGTCATGTAGTCGGCTGGTGCGGGTCCTGATGCTGCGATACCGCCTGCCTGATGGCAGCAGTGAGAGCAGCCCATGACTCGGGTGGCTGGAGTCTTTGATAATCCTCCGAGCTTTCTTCACACACCGTCTGTTATATATATCCTGGAGGGAGGGAAGCTCACCTCCGATGATGTTTCTGGCCGTTCGCACCACCCTTTGCAGGTCTTTGCGGTTGTGGGCGGTGCTATTGCCGTACCAGGCGGTGATGCAGCCAGTCAGGATGCTCTCAACAGTACTAGTGTAGAACAGTGTGAGGATGTGTTGGTTCATTCCAAACTTCCTCAGCCGTCTCAGGAAGAAGAGGCGCTGGTGAGCCTTCTTCACAACGGCCTCAGTGTGGACGGACCATGTGAGTTCCTCAGTAATGTGGACACCGAGGAACTTGAAGCTGCTGACTCTCTCCACCGGTGCTCCATTAATGGTGATGGGGCTGTGTTCTCTGTCTTTCTTCCTGAAGTCCACCACAAGCTCCTTGGTTTTACTGACGTTGAGGGAGAGGTTGTGCTCCTGACACCAGCGTGTCAGAGTGTGCACCTCCTCTCTGTAGGCCGTTTCATCATTGTCAGTGATCAGACCTACAACCGTCGTATCGTCAGCAAACTTAATGATGGCATTGGAGCTATGTGTCGCCACACAGTCATGTGTGTAAAGGGAATACAGGAGTGGGCTGAGAACACAGCCCTGCGGGGCTCCAGTGTTGAGGGTCAGTGATGAGGAGATGTTGCTGCCCATTCTAACCACCTGACGTCTGCCTGACAGGAAATCCAGGATCCAGCTGCACAGCGAGCTGTTTAAGCCCAGAGCCCGGAGTTTCACATCAAGCTTGGAGGGCACTATGGTGTTAAATGCTGAACTGTAGTCTACAAACAGCATTCTCACATATGTGTTCCTTTTTTCCAGGTGGGAAAGAGCAGTGTGTATTGTAGATGCAATGGCATCATCAGTGGAGCGGTTTTTACGGTAGGCAAACTGTAATGGGTCCAAAGAGGTGGGCAGAACAGAGCAGATGTGATCTCTGATCAACCTCTCAAAGCATTTGCTGATGATGGGGGTCAGAGCAACAGGACGCCAGTCATTTAAACAAGTGATTTTGGCTTGCTTCGGTACAGGCACAATGGTTGATGTTTTGAAGCATGTGGGGACTACAGACAGGGAGAGGGACAGGTTGAAAATGTCCGTAAAAACACCAGCCAGTTGGTTCGCGCATGCTCTGATGACGCGGCCCGGAATGCCGTCTGGACCCGCGGCTTTACGGATGTTCACCCGTCGAAAGGATCGGGTTACATCCGCAACAGAGACGGAGAGTGAACCATCATCTGTAGTATCGGCCGCGAGTGCTCTCTCCGCGAGGGCGGTGTTGTTGTTGTCCTCAAAACGAGCATAAAATGTATTAAGCTCGTCCGGGAGAGAGGCAACGGTGTTCATGGCGGAGTTTTTATTCTGTTTATAGTCCGTGATGATGTTAATTCCCTTCCACATACTTCTGGAGTCAGTGGTGTTGAACTGACCTTCAATTTTGTGCCTGTACTGGCGTTTGGCTGTGCTGATGGATTTACGGAGGGCATATCTGGCTTGTTTACGCTCCTCCGCGTTCCCGGAATTAAAAGCGGTGGTCCGCGCAGTAAGTGCCGCGCGAACATCGCCGTTAACCCAGGGTTTCTGGTTGGGGTAGATCCGTATATTTTTTGTCGGAACAACGTCCTCTACGCACTTCCTGATGAAACACGTTACGCTATCAGCGTAAACCTCGATGTCGTCATCGGAGGCAGACCGGAACATCTCCCAGTCCGCGTGATCAAAACAGTCCTGTAGCGCAGAGTCTGATTGGTCCGACCAGCACTGGATCATTCTGAGGGCGGGTGATTCCCGTTTCAGTTTCTGCCTGTAAGCGGGCAGAAGCAGAACGGAAGAGTGGTCAGATTTGCCAAATGGTGGGCGGGGGAGGGATTTGTAGCCATCCCGGAAAGGAGAATAGCAATGATCCAAAACCCGGTCCCCTCGTGTTTTAAAGCTGATGTGTTGGTGGTATTTTGGTGCTATTGTTTTGAAGTTGGCTTTGTTGAAGTCCCCGGTAACAATGAACGCGGCCTCAGGGTGCGCGGTTTCCTGCTCACTTATACTGCCATACAGTTCCCTAAGTGCCCGGTCTGTGTCGGCTTGTGGGGGGATGTACACAGCAGTGATAATGACCGCTGTGAATTCCCTCGGTAGCCAGAATGGTCGACACAGAAGCATGAGAAATTCCAGATCAGGAGAGCAGAAAGACCTGATAAAATGTACATTCTTCTGATCACACCATGATTTGTTGATCATAAAACATACACCTCCACCTCTGCTTTTACCTGAGAGGTCTTTCGCTCTGTCCGCTCGGTGCACGGAGAAACCCGTGGGTTCGATGGCCGAGTCTGGAATCTCCGCGGACAACCAGGTTTCCGTAAGACAGATAACACAGCATTCTCTCGTCTCTCGTTGGAAAGAGATCCACGCTCTCAGCTCGCAGAGCTTGTTGTCCAGAGACTGAACATTTGCCAGTAGTATACTGGGTAGCGGGGGGCGATTTGCGCGACGTCTTAATCTGATGAGAACGCCAGCTCTTTTTCCTCTTTTCCTTCTGCGTTTCCGCGGCCGGGCAGCCCAAACAAAGGGCTCCGCTGGCGTGTTTGTAAACCGCGGGTCGGCATTGAGGAATGTGAAGTCCGGTTTTCGGTGTGTGATTGCCGAACCAATGTCCAAAAGCGTTTGTCTGTCGTACACAATAAGGCAGACAACATCCAAGACAAAAAAACACAGAACTGTAAACAAAACAAACAATAAACTGCAGTGTTTTGACGGAGCTCGCGACGCAGCAGCCATACTCGGCGCCATCTTGAGACATCAGAGTATGTGAGTATGTCTTGTGTTCCACAGAGTAAACAATAAATGTGAGTGCAGCGTAGTTCTAGCGGGAAGACTAGCAGCTGTACATCATCACACCATTAGCTGGGTAATTCCTAGCCAATCGCAGGTAAGCCATTGCTTTATAAGTCTGCTCACAATCTATCACATTGCTGTTTCAGTGTGCTAACACGGCAACCTCCACCACCCCACCACCACCAGTTGAGCCCCGTCCCGCACGGGGGTAGGCTCATCGCCCCTGCCTCCTTTCTCTGGCAGGATATGACGGTTCTGAGTACAACTCCCTCGGACCGTCAAACGGGGCCTACGCCAAAGAGAGACATTACTTTCTGTTTTACATTAATCAAATAAATGGCATCTTAAACCTCACTCAATTCTGCGTGTCTTCCCGATAGAAACACATTTCCATTTAGTCTGAACTATTCCTTTAATATTACATCCTAAATCATTAAGTTGAATATGTAAACTCTAAACATCCCCACTTCAAAGTTTAATCTTGAACCATGATAAATTAAAAGCAACAAAGTTTCAAGCTATAAAAGTGCACTCAAAAGACTGTTGTGAACACTGTTTTAGAGAGTTCTGTAAATGTACAGTACTGTGCAGTGCAGTTAAAGGCTGTTTGGCTTTGTGACCCTTATGATCCTCCACTGTGCTGACTGTTTCATTTACCGACAGGAGGTCACAAGGGGGTCATCCAGCACTGTTTGTACTGACTGAGAATTCATTACTTCATGCTGCTTCCTTGAATAGGAAATGAAGTTTCTGATAAAGCGAGAATTGAAAAAAGCAGAGTGGAGAACGAAAGGAAAATAGAAAGCAATGGCATCCCAGCCTTAAAAAAAACATTCCCTCACGAGGGTCAGCGGAGGTTAACTCCAAACATTTTGTGGGCTGCGACTGCAGTGTCAGGGAAAATTTGATGCCAATCTGCTGGCCACGCCAAAGACTTCTTTATGATGTCCGTGATGGGAAATTGGAATATTTTTCTCTTTTATAGAGCTCAGACGGACTGACTTTGATGTAGCAAAGGCATCTAACTTTGTTATTTGCTAAGAGAGAAGAGGGAGAGAGATACAGCAGTCTCAACATTGTGGGTCTATTTTAGCATTGTGTGAGAGGACCATTTGAAAAAAGTTTCTATTCAGACTGATCCAGACTGAGTCTGTCGCCATTGTCAAAGACCACTGTTCACTCTAGGTGATGTGTCATTTTTAATGTTAAAATGCTTTCTCTTATTCCATTTGTTTAAACACTGTGGCTGTCAAAACATTGCTTTTTTTTTGCTTGAACTTCCTGACCAGCCCGATACAGAAACATTGGCTCAGCCAATGGTGTGAGTTCAGGGCGGGGCAATTTGTTTGTCATAAAATAATGTAGTAACTACTAAACCATTGTTTGAAATATAATATATGAATAGTTTTGGTGCTGTGACTTGGCACCATTGAATTTATTTAATTAATTAATTTATTTAATTTAATTTTATTAAATTTATTTTATTGTATTGTTATTATTTACAAATGTTATGATTTTTAATAACTTTTTGCCCTCAGTAGTTAAATTAAATAATGGAGTAAACTACTTACACCTTTAATGTTGGGTTAATGCAGTGACAGTGCACAAACTGCACTTTTTGTTATCAACATCCTGGTTTTGGTTCAATTTAATATCCATGTACTGTATATGGTGAAGTATTTTACGTGTTTTATGTTTTTTTTTTTTTTTACCATTTTAATCACCTTTTTTTAAAAAAAAAAAAAAAAAACATTTAAACACTGTCAATTATGAGGTCATAAAAGCTAAATAATTATAAAAGATTAATTAAAAAATAATAATTACATAATTATAAAATAAGTTATACAAATTATATTATACTAGTTCTTAATATAGTTGCATTATTAATTAATGTATTATTTATATTAAAATGTGTATTATTATTAATGATGACTACAGTATATAATTATAAAATATATACTGTAAATAATTAAGCAACATAATATTTAAAATAATGTTAGATGGAATATGGCATGCACATCACACCCCAGGACATTTCAACTACCCATGAATTATAATGAATAAATCCTGGTCTGATTTTCCAAACTCTTTGAGAATTACCTTATTCCAGCTCTAATTGATTGTTAGACTCGTGATCTAATTTGCAATGTCACTGCTTGCCTTTTTCAACCGACGAGAGGCATGCTTCCTCACATACGCTCTTTTTCTTCAAACTCAGCTGTTTTCTGTGTAATCCTACATGAAGCATTACACGTCTCAAGCATGACATTTGCAGAATAGAAGCATGATTGCACCTTTCTCTCTCTCTCTTTCTCTCTCTCTCTCTCTCTCTCTCTCTCTCTCTCTCTCTCTCTCTATCTCTTATGTGTAGGTTTGCTGCATTGCCACTGAGTATAAGTATGGCCTGTCCTCTCCTCTCTCTCTCCTCCTCTTTGGCTGTGCTCTAAGGGCGGGAGGATTGGAAAGACGTTGCATTAATAATGCAAGGCTGCCTGGAAACGGAACGCGCTGCAGTGAAGTGCTGTGTGGAATGCTAAAGAGGCATTTGTTTGTGTATCGCCTGCTTGCATTTCTTCCCATGCTCTGAAAGTACTACTGCCACCATCCTAAGTTTGTGTGTTTGTGTGTATGTGTGTGTGTGGGTGGTTTACGAGGACTTTTTTTTTAAGGTTACAATCTGGTAATTACAAGGGTATTATGCAATAAATGTGGTTTATGAGGACATTTCTAGTGTCCCCATAATTCAAATCGCTTAACATCGCTAAACAATGTTTTTTGAAAATGTCAAAATGCAGAAAGTTTTTTATGAGGGTTACGTTTAGGGTTAGGGGATAGAATCTATAGTTCATCCAGTATAAAAATCATTATGTCTATGGAGAGTCCTCATAAGGAAAGCCGCACCAACGTGTGTGTGTGTGTGTGTGTGTGTGTGTGTGTGTGTCCTCTCTCTCTCTCACACACACACACACACACACACAGCTCTCAGCAGACAGTCTCGAGTTTGCTTGGGGCGAAAAGTCTCACCTCTGTCTTTCTGTGTGTGTCTTTGTTGCTGTATTGACAGGTGGCATATTGATGTGCTTTGAAGATTTTTTTTAAAGCTCTATATTTTACTTGAATCATACTTTAGATATTCAGCAGGTCTGACTATAAAATGTAAGTGAAGAAGCAAGAATGTAACCAAACTTTAAAAATGCAGTGCAATGTATGGCACTATATGGAATGGTAAAAATAATGACTGTTTTCAAACAGGTTTCCCATACACTAGTAATTCACTGAGAATTAATTGCGGTGATTAAAAGACTTGTGTATTTGCACATGCTGTCTGCACTGTTTTAGCCCACGTAATATACCTACATGACTGTGCTGACCGCGTTTTTCACAGCATAATTCTGATCTTTTGGGCCGATTCACCCTATATAGCGAGGAGCCGAAACTGTAAGCATTACTCCACTACTGTGATCCAGACACCTGAATCATCTCATGCCGAAAGTGCGCTTGACTAGAATATGTGTCTGGATATATGCCAGGTTATAATGCTCTTCAACATAATTGGATCATTAGTTTGATGAATTACTGCTGCCATGATTGATAGAAAATGTACACAAACATCTCTTTTAATGCTTTCATCTGTTAGAATCTGGCCTGTTTTCAACTGGTCAGACAAACAGATAGTCCCACCCTAAACACATCCCATTGGTTGTGGCGATTTCATTTATGCATTTTTTGTCGCTTAAACATACAGAGTGCCATACCATCTGCTGTCGTTGGTGGCTAAACATTTTCACACATCTTTAAGAATTAGTCACTAAAAACCCATATTGACTGATAACTAGTCTGAATATTGAGGGGTTGTCTCACCCTCAATGTATATTGCTGATTGCAGCCCTGTATACTGTATATGTAAAAAAAAGAAAGAAAGAAAAATAGTTTGAAATACTTAATTTTCTAGCATCTTTATCCACTGAAAAATTATCAACATGAGCTTAAACATACAGTACAATGACAAACAAACTGTCTCACACACAAACAGACATTTAACTGCATTGTGGATTCTGTGGTAGAGGGATGTTTACATTTCATTTCCTCCCTTACAGAGGCGACCAATAATGTTTTATAAGATTTATTCGCTCCTGAGATTTCTACACCATACTGTCCTACTGCACATCCTGGGTCAGATGGGTCTTGGTGGACTAAAGCCAAAGCATACTTCGGTTTTCCGTGTGGCGCTACATCTCGCACAGACTTTGCGTGGTGCAAACTGTGTCATCAGCACTTTACGAGCGGACAGTTTGAATGCAGCCCAGTTTTCTAGACTTACGGACATTCTGCATCTCTGTGCATCGTCTGCATATGTGCCTGCCATTGACTGTACTAAAAGAGTATCACAAAGCAGACACAGTGCGCATGTGGCAAACATTTCTGTAAGGGGTCGTGGTCAAAATAGTCGACTTTGAAATGCTAAAGCACTTGGTTATTAGAACTAATGGCAAGGGTAAAAGCAAAGCATATCCTAGTCTTTTTACTGTGTATTAACCAAGCACCAGTGGTTATTTCTTTCCTCACTGAAAGCAAAAACGCTATGTGAAACGTCAAAATGTGTCAGAAATGAAAAAAAGCGACTGATGCAATGTCTTTTTGCAAGCGTGGCCAGTTAGGACAAGCACTAATATTCATGTTGATGTGAATAGCCATTTGCAACATATTTTACATCTTTAATCTGACATATTTCGGAGTGAAACACATTATTCAACAATTAAAATGATGGGTGCGGCTTTTATTTGATCAAGTATGATTGGATTGTTAAAAGTGGATGTTACATTCCAGAATGCAAGGTGATTTGATGGGAGGGGTTGAAAAGTTAGGGGGAATCGTGACTTCAAACAAGAAGGAATGTAGTTTCAGAGGCGGGGCAAGAAAATGAACAAAGTTGAGCTATGCAACTCTGTATGTAATAGTTTAGCCCAGCGTTTCCAAACCGCTGTGCCATCTGGCAAGATCATTGGTGCTGCGTAAAAATCCTTCAAACATTTCTTTATAAACTTTATATTATACTTTTCTCAATAGTAATAATAATAATAATAATAATAATACTGAATCACTCTCAGCTCTTTGGACGCTTGATGAGTTGCTTTGAGCCAAGGAAGCGCAAGCGAGCGACGCAATAAAACAACCGCTCCTGTTTATTATCAACAGAGCTGTCTACGTTGCAAACACACAACAATGGCGCAATCTAGTTTTGCCTCGTCACATCATGTTGCTTGCTCATATTACAGCTCCTTTGACAAGAAAGGCAGAAGAAGCATACATTCTTTGTGTATAATGCTACCATAACAACTGCTGGGTGAAATGCTTAAAACAGACTACTTCATCATCCTTTTAAACACCTGATCTTTTTTTATACATATTATTTTCTATATTTTCTGTGTATTTTGTCAAATTTAAACTGGTAAGCATTGACTTATTAAAGGGAATCCATTGAACTTCTAAAGGAATAGTTGACCCTCAAAGGGAGATTTTAGGCAAACTGTTAGCCTCAGTCACCATTCACTTTCATTTTATGGAAATGAATTTGAATGGTGACTGGAACTATCATTCAGCCTAACATCCCCCTTTGTGTTCCACAGAAGAGAGATTGGGCTTGGAACAACATATGGTCGAGTAATTATGGCAGAATTGTCAATTTTGGATGAACTATCATTTTAATTACCTGTAAAAGTATTTGTTAAAGGTCTTTGCCAAAAATAACAATATACATATGTCAGCTCATGATTGCATGTCTTGCTGGAAAACAAGCCACTGAGGAGAAGGGCTACAATGTAGGTTGTATATTGAAAAAAAATCTGAATAAATCTTGAGGCAGACACATCTAGCATACACTCGGTGAACATAGCTCTTCGGAGCAGCAGCAGTACACAAGTCCCGGCGATAGACATGCTCGTTTGGGTGGTTGTGTTTTGTTTTCATTTTATGAGTTTTGTGGAGCTTCCCTGCTTTGTTTGGTGACTGTTTGTTATGTCTATTTGATCATACATACTTGAAACAGCATGTCTTGCATTTTGCCTTATTTCAGCAACAGCATGTCCATATATGTCCATAACTCAGTATTTTTGTGTATTTTCTAGCAGTAGCAAGTATTGGTACTTGCTCTATAGCAGCAGCAAAATCAAAGTAGCTTATCTAGTCCACCAAGACTAATATACTATCAATATGTCATACCCACATTAACATGCTTAATCTTTCTGAGAGTTGTCATGACTGTAATGCATTTTGATTAAAGGTCAAATAAAGACAAACATTGTTTTATTTGTTTGTATTATATTTTTTACTTGGAATAACTTGCACAGACAAATTGTGCACAATAAAACCAGGGATGTGTATTGTTATTATGAAGCATTTTGTGAAAGATTGGGGTGTACTTAGGAAGGTTCATATTACATTACATTATCTTTACATTTTTTGTATATCACAAGAGGTTAATCCCAATGAATCTTTACAAAGATCAAATCAACATCATCCATCCATCCATCTTCAACCGCTTATCCGAAGTCGGGTCGCGGGGGCAGCAGCTCCAGCAGGGGGCCCCAAACTTCCCTATCCCGAGCCACATTAACCAGCTCTGACTGGTGGACCCCGAGGCATTCCCAGGCCAGTGTGGAGAAGTAATCTCTCCACCTAGTCCTGGGTCTTCCCCGAGGCCTCCTCCCAGCTGGACGTGCCTGAAACACCTCCCTAGGGAGGCGCCCAGGGGGCATCCTTACCAGATGCCCAAAAATCAACATCAATACAGTCATAATACCTACTAAGCCCTGAATATTGTAAAATCTATTTACAGTCAAATGCAACTCAATTTAAATATGTTTGTTTCATCCATAAAGACAAAACATTTATAGCACTTATGGCTGGATTCCATTAATGCCCCACTTTAATAAAGCATTTTAAAACAGACAATATACTGAGGAAACACTAAATAAATAAAACAATACAAATAATGGTAATAAAAAAACAATTTACAGCAGCGAGTGGAGTGCATGATGTATTTGCTTTTTTATTCATGCAACTGTTGAAATAGGAACAAGACAATGGGTGCTTGCAAACACTTAGTATAATCAAGTGCTCGCCCCAGGACAGGAATATAATTCCTTAATGCCTGTTCCTTTCCATTTACATTTTACGCCATTTATAACGAACGCCTTGCAAGAGTAATGCTTTTCTGAGCACTTGCAAATTACACATGCTAATGAACTTACTTTTAAATGTGCTGGTTTATAAATTAAATCCATGCTCTCACACGTTCAGTGTGAACAGAAATACGAGGTCTTGTTTGCGCCCTGACAGAGGCTGCAGGCCCGCACAGAAAATGCACAGGACACAACAGTCAGCGAGGATGTTTATGAATTCTAATGTACATCCTATGGGGATAACGCTGTAATTACAGTAACCTAGATATATCTCGGGGATGCATAGATTGATAGGTTGTTGTGAATGATGATTGCTTCCTGAGACGAGAGAGGGTGTTGCTGGTGTCTGGTGGTACATTAAGTCGGGGAGTAATTTTAGCGTTATGGTGCGTAACGGGGTCCGACAAGTTTACTGCAACACTTCAGAGTCTAGTACATGCACTGCCGCTGGCTCTAAAACATGAAATGGATATTAGATCATGAGCATGCATTTGAATGTGCACTGTGTTGTCTGTTAAAGGAATAGTTAAATGAAAAAGGAAAATTCTTTCATAATTTATTCAACTTCATGTTGTTCCAAACCCGAATGACTTTCTTTCTGTGTATTAGTACTGTATGTATGATTTTATCATGATTATTAGCAGTAAGCTGTTGGTGCCTTGTCATGTGTTTGTTCCTCTTTTGGGACATATGGGACGGATTGTTCACAATTTAGTGTGTAAAATTGAATCGGCAGAAACTCTAGCCGCCTGTTTGCCTGCAAGGCAGCTTTGGTGTGATGGGAGATGATGTGGAAGTGTGTGTGTGCAGACAGCCACTAGATAACAAACAAAACTGTTTCGGCAAAGAGATGACTTAATGTGCACAGACAGACAGAGTCACTGACATACTGGTGTTGTGTGAAGTGATGCCAAAATAGGGAGAAATCTTAAATGTGCTGCCTGAGATATGAGTTGCAATTTGTTAATTCATATTTCTTTAGTTAGTTTGTTTTACTAATAGATTGTAAAATAAGCATTTCTTTCCTGTTGATGTCAAATTGAACGGTAGATATGTAGTTACAACAAATAAATGCCAAATAAAAAAATATTGGGGTCTCCCATTTGCACTGTAAAAAGCTAAAAAATATGCTCTTTAGCTGTAAGACTTAACGTGATACTGTAAAGACTGTTTAGGATTTGCCAATTTGTCACTTCACACTTGTTTTTGTCACTTTAGGTATCATTATGTATCACATGTTGCTAATGAACTACACCAGGCTAACACCTCAAAATGTGGGAAGGTGTTCAGATAAAGGAGATTTTATTATGTGAATTATTTAATTTCATTTGCTTTTTGAAGAATGATAAATCCACCTTCAGTGTTCTGATATTTTTGCTATGAATGTTTGGCTTTTTATTTTGTATTTTCAATTAGATGTCTGTGAATGATGACTAACAAGATGACTTTCACACTATACCAATCTTATGATGTTCAACGCTACAAAAGAAGTGTTCACAACCCATTTGAGTTACATAATGTGAGTGAAACAGAATGTTCAATGAGGAAAAAGTCTTTGTGTTTTCTTTTTTTTTTTATCGGATTGTGAAAAGTGTGCATTCTGTATCAGAATGGAGCCAGAGAGTTCAAGGGGAGGAGGAGTTGGTGACATCAGTCAAAAATTCCAGTCGTTTTCAAAGCTGAGCAAGTTATTACATTGTAATGAAAAATTACAAAGACAAACAGTTGGCTTTCTTTGGAATCGTGCACAATAAGACCAGGAACATTTTATTAAAAAAAAGTAAATATGATCCGTTTTCATTTTATGTTGACTACAACTTTGTTTTAAGTGTCTTTACAGAGTGTATGAAAATGTATTCTAAATCACGTAGAAGCTCTCTAACTCCAGAGGCTGCCAGAGTCATAATTCATTTAAAACGGGTCGTATAATTAAAGTAATTATTTTTGTCTAAACTGATGGCATATTTTAAGCGCATATGCTATCCGGTTTGCCAGAATGCATAACAAAGGTGCTAAAACCGTGTACGCTCCTAAGTGTTATAGCTTTGATACTGACAAATATCATTAGCTGGACCACAGTACCTCTTGCCCTGAAGATCCGCTTTAGCTTGGAAGCAAGTTCAATATATTCAATATGGCCTTTATCAGCAAACTGTTGGCCAGCAAGCCACTCACTTTAAATCAAATGCTTAATAATGGCTTAGCAGACTAAATGAATGGACATATATAGCAGTGTCAAAACTATGCATTTTCAGTAACAAAATAAATATATTCTAATTATGTTGATTTAGGTTTGGAATTCTATACATCCTGTGGGGTTCAAAGGACCTTATTAAAAATCTGGTATTCAAAATCGAATTTAAACCTGGAAATAATAATAATAAAGTTTTAAAAAAAACTCTATAAGAAACATTTAACATTCAACAATGTAACATTTAAGATTATTTAAAATTTTCTAGATCACCATTCAATTTCAAGTTAACACCTTTGTGTGAAAGGTCAGATTTCCATGCACACAAGATCCTCTTTTGAACACACTCAAATCATACTAGATCATATTATTTGCAATAAAAAAGTTTGTTAAATTGGAAAAAGTGGTCTCAGATTTTAAACCCCATTACATATTAAAAAAGAATATATAATAATATAATAATATAATAATAATATATATATATATTTATTTCACACACACACACACACACACACACACACACACACACACACACACACACACACACACACACACACACACTCATACATACTGGTGGCCAACAGTTTGGAATAATGTACAGATTTTTGCTCTTATGGAAAGAAATTGGTACTTTTATTCACCAAAGTTGCATTCAACTGATCAAAATGTATAATCAGGACAATAATAACATGAAAAATTACTGTGACAGTTTGAAAAAAAAATTCAGAACTTCTTAAACTACTTCAAAGAATTCTCATCAAAATATCCTCCACGTGCAGCAATGACAGTTTTTCAGATCCTTGCCACTCTAGCTGTCAGTTTGTCCAGATACTCAGGTGACATTTCACCCCACACTTCCTGTAGTACTTGCCATAGATGAGGCTGTCTTGTCGGGCACTTCTCACGCACCTTACAGTCTAGCTGATCCCACAAATGCTTGATGGCTTTAAGATCCATAACACTCTTTTCCAATTATCTGTTGTCCCATGTCTGTGTTTCTTTTCCCACTCTAACCTTTTCTTTTTTGTTTTTCTGTTTCAAAAGTGTCTTTTTCTTTGCAATTCTTCCCATGAGGCCTGCACCCCTGAGTCCTCTCTTTACTGTTGTACATGAAACTGGTGTTGAGCGTGTAGAATTCAATGACGCTGTCAGCTGAGGACATGTGAGGCATCTATTTCTCAAACTAGAGACTCTGATGTACTTATCCTCTTGTTTAGTTACACATCTGGCCTTCCACAGTTGTCCATTTTCCTTGAAGACTTTAGTGTATATCTTTGTATGAAATCTTTTTTCCATTTTAAGCATTCTATAGCCTTCTTTCCTCAAAACAATGATTGACTGATGAGTTTCTAGAGAAAGCTGTTTCTTTTTGTAGTTTTTGACCTAATATTTTCCTTAAGACATGCCAGTTTATTGCTTACTGTGGCAACTCAAAAACAAACACAAAGACAATGTTAAGCTTTGTTTTTGAACCAAATAGCTGTCAACTGTGTTTGATATAATGGCAAGTGATTTTCTAGTACCACATTAGCAATTTAGCATGATAACTCAAGGATAAGGTGTTGGAGTGATGGCTGCTGGAAACGGGCCTGTCTAGACACTTTTTTCAAACGGTGATGGTGCTGTTTTTTTACATCAGTAATGTCCTGATTATATTTTGTGATATTCTGAATGCCACTTTGGTGAATTAAAGTACCAATTTCCTTCCGAAACAGCAAAATCTGCACATTATTACAAACTTTATGTGTATATATATGTAGGAACAGTATGTGTGTTAGGATATCAATTAAACTGTCCGCATTCTACATCATTAATATGTATTGAAATTTATAAGGAACTAGGCATGTTCGACAACTATTATAATTTGTCTGAATAAAATTCTCCACCATTAAAATTGTAATATAACGTCTAATTGTATCTGCTCACAATTTCTATTTTAAGGAATTAGCTTTAATAAGGAAATGATGATTAATCCACTTATTTGAGTAATATTATTCTCATGGTTTTTTGAAAATAATATTACACATATTTAAAATCAAGTGATGAGATTATTTATCAAAATATAACAAATATCAAATTATCTTTGAATACAAAAACTTTATTGTTAATCTAAACATAAAAACGAATCTAAAACATGAAACATGTTGGTGAGTAAAGTGACAGAATGTGAAAGAAATGATCAATACAGAGAAAATTAACTTTTTATGGAGTCTGTTGACAATGCCTTAAGAATCATTGATCCTTCTTTAAACCTAAATCGATTTGCAATCGGATTACCCAAATTATTAAAATAATACACCAGCACTTTCAGCAAAAGTCTGGATATGTACTTGCGTGTCATTGTGTTTAGAACGTGGATGTCTGTTGCCTATTGTGTCGATGGATGATGAGGCGAGGCTTTGAAGCAAGGCCTTCCGTTACGTGTGTGAACTGTAGAGCAGAGAGTGCGAGGCTTCCTCGGGCGTTTCGTGTTACGAGATTCCTTGGACTCTACATGGCACGGCGGTGGCAAGCCGTAAGGACAAGAGTGCGGAGGAATAGAGAAGACGGACTAAAGACTTCTTCCTTGGTACTAGATTTTTGCGTTGAGATTTGCCCCACCCCAAAGGTGTCCTGAGCCAATCAGAAATGGATTTTCAGATTCACATGGTCAACTGATCTGTCCTTTTCAAAGTTGATTTACAATCCTTTTTGTGTAGGATTCTTACAAATTTCCTGCTCAAAATAGTGCATGTTTAATCATGCACCTTTATATCTTGAAAACAGTGCAAGAGACATGGCATTTGTTGTCTTCAACATTCTCTATGTAAACAAGCAAGCATTTACATACTAAATATGACATCCTTTCATAAATATTCCACATGTAAGTAACAAAACATGAACATACCTGATTACAAATCATGGTTAATTCATTGGTTTTACAACATGGATAATACATTACACATTATGAGAAACCTGATTGTCAGGGTATATTATCAGGCTAAGCCTTGAATAGTTACCATTCTTAGTCGAATGACATGAATAATACAAGATTATATATTTAACTTTTCGATTTGATAGTTATAAGTGATTACAAATCACTACATATATTTTAAATGGTAATTTAAATCAGGCTATAATCAATAATTTGCCAGTTATAAAAGTGATCACAGGTCATAACACATACATTTTAGAGTTATCTAGCAAGGCTAGGTATTGCAAGAGTTTTTTAGCGTGTGACAGGAAATGACTCATTTTAAGTACATTCACTTGTTTTAAATATAAAGTAAAATTATGGCTAAAATCTATACAATCATGTACCCATTAATCATAAACTAAAATAAAATAAAATAAAAAATATTTTTTTTGTCGTATCCTAATATTGTATTGTTGTGTCTATTAATATTGCACTTTATTTTGTTCTGTTGTTTTATTGTGTTTTTAAGAATGTGAAACTTTTTGTCTGAGAGGCTACTTGTGTGATGACGTTTTATGGTATATTTATATGTGTTTGTTGGATTGTTAATTGTATGTTACCCCTTCCTGCCCAGGGACTATAGATGAAATTTAGCTTGTAGCTAATTCTGGTATGGCTGAGTGTCATACACGGTCCCTGTTAAATAAATAAATAAATAAATAAGTGTTCATGTGTTACTAGATGAATGAAACAAAGTGACTTTTTCATTAGCTGCTATTTGCAAAATACTGATCACTATGTCTCATGATCTAATGAGTCTAGTTTAAAAGTAGTTATTGAAGGACAAAAACATAGTGTGTTTTAGCCTCTCCTGGGGTTTCCAGGGAGTGTGATCTAACACAGGGGCCATAGGGGATTCCCTGGTTTACGACATATACGAGAAAATGTCCTCTTCATTCACAAATCTTTTTTTGTTTGTTTTATTGACCAGATGTTCTTCATCTGATTAAGCTGGGCCAGGCCAGACTTTAGAGAGCCATTTTTTCATTTTTTTAGGCTTTTGAGGAATTTCCAGGGGCCTTTCTTCAGCCTATGAGATCCTACAGTATATATTCCCCCACACACACATATGGTGTGTAAATAAAGTATATCCAGGGATTTATGTACTGTATGTTTGTAAAAGGTATATAATCGATGTGGATCGGTATGAACTGTATAAATCGGTATTTAACGCTGTGTAAATAATTTATTAACAGGGCATGCACAAATTCACATGGGTACACTGGCACCAGAAATTCTAATGGTCAATAGGCAGACTTAATTAATGTGCAATTATTTTGTGGATATGCTTGTAATTACACATTGTTATTGGTATTATTACAGTAATTACAGAGGTTGGTAGTAACTTGTTACATTTACTCTGTTACATTTACTTGATTAACATTTTGGGGAAGATTTTACTTTTAGAGTAGGTTTAAAAGTGGGTACTTTTTACTCTCAAAATTTCTAATTATTATTTTTAACTTTTACTTCTTTACAATATGTGGCATAAATGTTGTTACATTACTGGGTTTAAATTGAGTCAATGTGTTATTTATTGAATGATTATTGAATGGTACTTTTACGAGAGCGGAAGTTCACAGCTGTTCACTCAAGTCATCAGTGCAGCAGCATCAAACTCTTCAAAGTGAACCACTTTCTTCACTCTACACAGTGAATAAAGAATAGTTTCGTCATGCAATGCCTTCATTTAGCATCAAGACAAGCTGATTTTTCAAGATTAAAGTCACAGCTTCAACTTCAGGAAGCACGCTGAGGTAAGTTTTGGCTCTAATTCTAACGTGGGCTTTTCTGTGTAATGAGATGGACATTTTCAGGGTGATTCTGTAACTGGGCTCTTATGACATCAGTTTTTAAGTGTACATTTTTAAATCAGTGCATCAATATATCAGTGTGCTTTGTCCCGCATGTCATAAGCAGCATTTACGCATATACTCTGTGCCCTCGCAGGGGTACTGGAACTATTGCAGCTACTTCAGGTGGATTAACTGTATGAATCCATTTAAACGTCCAAGTTAAGTGTAAATCTCTTACATGCGTGATCAACAACTGGAGCGCGAACAGACAGCATTTCTGCACATGCATAGCGAGGTGCACGGGGAACACGTGTGATGTGCACAAGGCAATCGTTGCGACTATTTCCTATATAGTGAATGACAGTTAGTGTACTATATCTCAGCAGTAAGTGAACGAAATGAGTGAATTTGACGAGAGTGTCGGAGCTCTGGGGCTGGTGCAGAAATGTCACATATGAAATTTTAAAATACTTGGGCTTTATATGTTATTCTTATTAAATAATATATTAATACAATAAAATCTTCATTCTGTTTATCATTTTTAATATTACTTTGTGTTAACATAAAGAGTAAACACATTTGATCAAATAAAGAGTACATTTTAAAATGTATCAGTATGTTTTGTCTCTCTATATGTTATTATGTTATTTTAATCAAGTAATGATTTTTCAAAAAGTAATTTAATACATTCAGCATGAAACAAAACATTGCAGGAGTGAAGGAAGCAGTAAACTCCCAGCTCGTACGTCTTCCCCATTGTGGATTGTAAGAAATTAACCATCATCGAGTGTACTTGAAATGTACACTTGAAATTAGAGTGCACTATGGGTAAGAATGAGTGAACAAAATCAGGGATGAGTGGCTCACTCAAAATTCAGTCACTCCTACAAAATAGTGAAAACTCGAAATAGTGCACTATATAGTGGAAAGGGGTGGTTTCAGACACAGCGAGTGTTCCAGGATCAGGGTTCGTGCCATAAGTAGGTTGTGTACTCTGCATTTAGAGAGCGGCAGTACTGCTGTACAGAACTAACGAGCTAAATACTTACGATACTGAAAACTGTAACTACACTGAAATAAGAATCCACACAAGACCTTGAAAGCTATGCAATGAAATCGAAGCATATGAAGCATATGAAATCCATTCATTTGTTCTCTACCCACCAGTGTGAGGCTTTGTATTATGTGGAACACAAAATATGTTAGACAAAATGTTAGGGATTGACAGTGTTGGTCACCATTCACTTTCAAAAAAAAATAAAAAAATAAATTGTCCCTGTAAAAAAGGTACTGTAAGTTGCTTTGGTTAAAAACGTCTGCCAAAATGCATAAATATTTTTCTATCAGGAAGACTCACAGACTTGAGTGAAATTGAAGATGACATTTATTTGATGAATATAAAACAGAAAAGTAATGTCTCTCTTTGGCGTAGCCCCTGTCTGGCGGTCCGAAGTTGTAGTACTCGGAACCGTCATATCCTGCCGGAGATAGGAGGCAGGGGCGAGGAGCCTACCTCCATGCAGGATGGGACTCAACTGGTGGTGGTGGGGTGGTGGAGGTTGCCACGTTAGCACACTTAAACAGCAATGTGATAGATTGTGAACAGACTTATATGATTGGCTGGGAATTACCCAGCTAATGGAGCGATGATGTACAGCTGCTAGTCTTCCCTCTAGAACTACACTGCGCTTATATATATATATATATATATAAACATCCACTGAAAGTAAATAGTGACTCAGGCAAACATTCTGTCTAATATCTCCTTATTGTGTTGCATGGAAGAAAGAAAGTCATACAGGTTTGGAACAATGATGACAGAATTTCCATAAATAATAATCATAATTCTGTAGTACATGTTCAGTGGGTAATATGTAATGGAATATAGGGAAGTAAACGTCCATTATGTCATTTGTGAAAGTAATAAGTTACTCACTACTTGAGTACTCTTTTAATTGGATACTTTCTTACTCAAGTAATTATTTATGTTAGTACTTTTACTTCTACTTGAGTAATAATGTTTTTGAAGTAATTGTACTTTTACTTGATTACAGTTTTTGGCTACTCTACTCACCTCTGAGTAATTAGTCCAGTATGTGTAACACGGACACTGTAAAAATAAATATAAAGGAAAATTGATTTTCAAAGCCGTAGACAGGGGAACAACTATGTTGCAAGGGGCCGTGTGATGAGGGGGACCTACTAAGGTCCTCTATGAATGTTGTATAACAAATATAATAATAATAATAACCTAACACTTTACCATAAGATTCTGATTGTTAACATTAATGCATTAGGTATCATGGATTGACAATTACCAGTGATATTTCATACCTTTTATTAATCTTGGTTAATATAATTTATCAAAACAAATGTGTTAATTGTTTTATCATGTTAGTTTATTATACATTAACTAATGTTAGTGTATACAACTTTTAGTGTTAAAAATGTATTGGTATATGGAGACAAAACAAGGTAAATAAATACTTAAAAAATATTTGTCATTTGTTTATATATAAAATATGACTAAAAATGGATAAAACTGTAAGTTATACAATATTTTAAATAGAAAATAAAATAAGAGACTTGAATGGAAATTCAGTGGTAAATATATTTATTTTCTTAATTTTTACAGGATTTCCCTTTTGTATAGTTCGTTTTTTTTACTTTTTGGGCCCAGTTGGTCAGGGATTTGTCTTTGATACACTCAAGTTATGATACTCCTGACTTGCACTCCTGTTTTCCACTTGGCGTGCAAGAATCCTTGTACCTGCCACCAAACACTTCCATCCTATGATTCTAATTCATCTGTGGATGAACCTGGTCATCTGAGGTCACCTGTCACCCTGAATCATATCGTCACACTCTGAGTTCTTCTCAGGACCGATCCATCAGTTTCTTTTAATTCAGTAGCAGTCACTGTCAAACACGGGGCACTATCTCTCTCTGGTATTCCATTTTGATGGTGCAGCCAGTATTCCCCTCAATCCCTGGCTGATGCATAACCTTTTCTAGCCTTTTAATATGCAGCGTTGTCTTCTTTGGCATGGCTTCCTGAATGTCACTCTCAATCCCTTCTGACATTTGTGCTGAAGACGCCATAGGTGACAAAATGCAATGCGCTACAACACTTTTTTAAGACCCTGGTGACAAACATGGAAACGCAAAACATGCTGGTGTGGCACTTTGTTATACATGAGTGATATTTGCAGACATAATTCTTTCCTGTGTTACGTTGTGTTGTCTTGTGTTATAATCAAGTCAAGGGGAAACGAAATACTCTGGCAAACATATAGGAGCTAGTAAAAATTGCACACATACTGTATAAATCAACCAAATAATGGCTTAATTAAAGGAATCTGTTAAGTGCAATTAACAGCATTAACTCATACAACTCAGGTTAGAAAACACCATAAAAGCACTATAGAAATGTCCTTGTATCTTCTGCATAACAAACAAGCCATACAGGTTGGTAACTGAATAAAGCACAGGTTTTTGGGCTGATATACCACTTGCAGTAGTGTTGCAACTGTTTTGTAAATTCATCCCTTTTCATATAAAATTGTTTATATCAAAACCCCATAGATCTGTATTGTGTTGCATTGGCCTGAACAACCTTAACAGAAGGCCAGGGAAGCCGTGCTAATCCCCAGTACTGTGTTCTGTAGCCCTCAGAATTCATTTTCAACAGTTGCTTCAGTCTGCCCCTCTGGACCGTGTGTAACTATCAATGCTCAGAGCTAGATCTGATCTGGGAATATTGGGACTGGATGCCCTGTGTGCTAATCAGCAAGCTAAAAGTGTGGGCCTCTGGCTCACTGCAAGATCGTTTGTTTCCAGGGAAGAGACTGTCCTCCATAGCAGTCGTCCGGGGCTGACAGACTAGCCTCACTCCATAACACTATCGCAGAGAGAAAGGCTGTGCACTTTTATCACTGTACTATAACTGCATGGAATTTATTGCACACGGCTCTTTTCTCACCACTACTTAGGCATGTAAAGTTAAAGGAATATTCCAGCTTCAATACAAGTTAAAGTCATTCAACAGCATTTGTGGCATAATATTTTATTAATATTTTTGACTCGACCCTCCTTTCCTTTAAAATAAAGCCTAAGGTTCCAGTGAGGCACTCCAGTGAGGTGAATGGGGGCCAATATTTTTTTAAGTGAAAATACTCACTTCTTGTCAATGCCAATTTATTTATAAAGCACGATTAAAAGCTGGTCTGTTGACAAATGTGCTGTACAATAATCAAGTATAAAACACCTTATACAGATAATACCAATGTAACAGTAACATACAACAATAAAACCTAACTAAGGTTGTAATCCTAACTAAACTAAGTTTTCTTCAAAAATACAGCCACAAGACATAAACAGTATGCATGTTAACATGATTTTAGTGTGATAAAATCACTTACCAACCTTTTCTGTGTGAAGGTATTTCACTTTTACAACTTTGTTGCCATGACAACGTAATGTTAACAAACTCTAAACCCTAAAATAACTGTAAAAACAATGATTTTAACAACTCCACAGCTCTAATAATATGTGTGTTTTAACAGAAAAATTTATTTATTACTTTTATAAAATTATAAGCTTCACATTTCTGCCTTTAAACCCTCCATAAATTGGCCCCATTCACTTTCATTGTAAGTGCCTCAAGGTAGCTTAGATTATTGCTTTTTCTTTTAAGAAAAGGAGGGATGAGTCCAAATATTTTTTGTGATAATCAACATAATACAACATGTGCTGTTGATTGAGCTTATCTTGTATTGAACTCGGAATATCACCTTGGGGCTTCAGAACCCAACAGTGTCTTCTACAAATCTCTTAACCCAGCATTTAACCTTGTTTAAAATGTTAGTTCACCCAGAAATCACAATTATTTCATTATTAATTGTTTCAAACTGTCAAGGGCAGTCGAGCTACAAAAAGGACCAAAATATGCACCACAAAAGTAGTTCATATGACATGCTATATTCTAAAACATTTTGGTAAACATACAATAGTTTTATGTGAGGAACAGACCTGTTATTCTTCGTTGAAAATATTGCCCAACACAGTAACTCTCATATCACATTTACATGGTAAGACACATCGTACCATGTTTGACATCAATGGCATAAAAGGCCATGTTGCGCAACTGACGACAATGCTGCAAACTTCAATATGCAGAAGACTATATGACATTTAAAAGCTATGTAATACAAGTTTTTGGACTTGGAATAAAGTGCAGTAATCATATGAGATACTTTCATTGTGTTTTTACTACATTTTTTGCCAGTTGTATGAAAAAGAGCAGCTTGCACATTCTGCCTATCATCTCCTTTTGTGTCCCATAGAGGAAAGAAAATCATATGGGATCATACTACTTCAAGAGCACCTTCAACCAGAGAAATCTTTTTTCCGTCATTACCAAGGAAATGTACATTATACATAATATCAAGGTCACAAATGTTATATTAACAACCAGTATTTCTGAAATGTGGTCAGGCTTTTGGCTTGTACTGTATATGGTTGGATATAGCAGAATTGCTGTTAGGGCTTGAATGTTGGAACATACATTGAGGCCTTGACCAAAAGTGATTTACAACTCTCTCCAGCTGCCCAAAGATTCATCACAGACAATCTGGTCCATCTGTGTGATCGGCTGCCAGATAACTGGGGTCTGGAATTGGTTGATACATTTTCCCTCCTTTTTTTTTCAAATCAGTGGCTGAGAGTGGGAGTTGTGTGGGCCCAGGCTGGAATCTGAGCTCAAGCGGAGGGCACCTTTGCTTAATGTCACACACACACACATACACACATGTGTGTGTCTGTCATTTGGCATGACCAATGAATAATGTGCAGGAGTTTAATACAAACAGGCTGTTCACATTTGACATTTAATGTCATACAACTGTAATATGAGATGGACATATATGGTCACCATGCCGTCTGTGTGTAGGTAAGATCACTTGTATATTGATTATCCTTGGTACTACACAGCACTTGTATGGTAAGTCCATTTACATTTTTACATGAATCCAATATTTGCTTCCTACAGGTCCCATTCATTACTGTTTCTCGACATTATAGGAATGGAGATGGATGGAGGAATGGATGGATGGATAGCTAGATAGATACTCAAGTATTTGTTACATTAATAACAAGATATCAAAACAATGTAGAGCTTTACTTTTGAAAACCTTTGGTATTGCAGTCAGCAGCTTTCCAATCAGAGTCTAAACTTAAAGGTAAAGTTCAGCCAAAAAATTACAATTATATCATTATTTACTCAACCTCATATTGTTCCAAACACTTTATTCCACAGAACTCAAAAGGAAGTGTTTGGCAGAATGATATGGATTGATAGCCTCAGTAACCTTTCACTGTTATTGCATCTGTCATCCTTACAGTAAAAGTGAATGGTGACATAACCTTCTACTGAACATTTCCATTTGTGTTCCATGGAAGAAAAAAAAGTAATACGGTGAGAGGGAGACTAAAGCATTTTTATGATGTTGCGAGTAACACAAACAGATCGATCCCATTGTTTACAAAAACGCAGAAACAGTGGTAGAAAGCCGGTAGACTGTTGTGTTAGATTTGACAGATTACACCATTACATGAAATTATGACACAAAACCATCATAAATACACACATATTCTTAGCTATACAATTATTATAATGATATGGGTTAATAACACACCTGTAATAATGTTTCAATGTCATTTGAAATGATCTCCTCAGTCCAGTCAGCTCTGTCGATTGCGTGAAGCCACAGCCATTTATAAGAGCCCTCAAAATAATTTTTCAACTACCAAATCTGATAAAAGTTTACTGTTTGCGCACAGTTTTTGCCACCACTTCAGTGTGTGATGTAAGTGGAGACATTGCCAAAGGATTGATATTGCAAAATATTTTCTTTGATATATATACACACACACACATACACACACACACACACACATACACATACATATACATATATGTATGTGTATGCCTATATATCTATCTATATATATATATATATATATATATATATATATATATATATATATATATATATAATTTATTAATGGATGTTAAAGTTCTCAGTTTACCTGCCATTGATAGTTGTGGAAGAAGTTATTTTTGATCTCTAATAAATCTGCAAGGTTTTCAAGTTGTAACTCCACACATCATTGAATCAAAGTGGCCAGGGCTGAGAGATAAAAGCCTTTGGCAGTGAAGTCTCAGATAGCAGAAGTTGGCCACTCTTACTGTAGGAATGACCTGGCTGGGTAAATGGCTCGAGCTCTAACCATCCGAGATGTTATGAAGTCGTAATGATGGGCAATGATGTAAGGAGGTGCTCTCTCCAGAGTACATCAGACACATGGCTGGACTATGAGTGTATATCTGTGAAATTCCAAACCCTGGACTCACAGATGGGTTGGATCGATCCATCTGTCTGTCAGTCCATCCACCTGTCTGTCTGTCTGTCTGTCTGTCTGTCTACCCTCAAAAAAATAATTGTAGGATGTCCGCATTTCAATTTCTTAACAAAATCAAATTAAATAAAGTAAAATCAACTAAAAAAAATTATATTGTAAGTTTATTACATATTAAAACAATATATATTTTTTAAGTGTATCTACCTACCTGCCAACCAACCAAATAATATTATGAGATTATAAATAAGATTTACACATTTAAATGTAATAAAATTCCAACAAATTTAATTTAGCAATATTTAAACTATTATTAATAATAAGAGCATTTAACAAAATAAAAAGCTAAGTATTTAATTTTTTATTAAATTAAAAAATAAATCAATGTATCTATCTACTTACCTACATACTAACAAACCAATTAATATTAAGATGTTTGCATTTCAGTTTCATAAGAAAATTCCATCAAACTGAATTGAGTAATTTATAAGGAAATAATAGAGTAATCTTTAACAAAACAATATAAAAAAACTAAATATTTCAAGCTTTATTAAATAATAATAAAAAAATTATGTGTATCTACCTACTAACCAACATAACAATTTTAAAGGGATAGTTCACCCAAAAATGAAAATTCTCTCATCATTTATTCTCCCTCATGATATCCCAGGTGTGAATGATTTTTTTTTTTCTTCACCAGAACACATATGAAGAAAAATATTATTTATATAATATATAAAGTGAATTTAGATTTCTCTTTTGAAGCTCCAAAAATCACAGTCAGCATAAACGTCAATGATATGACTCCAGTGGTTAAATGAATGCCTTCTAAAGTGATACGAACGCTTTTGGTATGAAAGAGATAAATATTTAACTACTTTTTAACTCTGAATCATGCTTCCTGTCAGCAGCGGTAAGCGCGTGTGATGTAATCGCATTGTCATTTGAAACACGCAAGAAGTAATGCAACCGCGACACACCCACAAGAGCAGATCTGTTAAAAAGTGAGGAGGAGGAACGCTGTACTGATGCTTCATTGGTTTTTAGATCTGTATATCTGTTTCTTTATTCACAATGGAGCATTTTTGTGCTCATCCTGGATGTCCCTCTGTATCTTGGCAATGCAAATGAGATATTTTCTATTTTGCTTCAAATGTGTTCTGGTGGAGAAAGAAAGTCATGCACACCTGGGATATCATGTGTGTGAGTAAATAATGAGAGAATTTTCTTCTTTCTGTCACTTTAAGATTTACGTATTTCAATATCAAAATTATAATTGTATTATGTATTTATGAAATTTTTTTACTGTCAGGCCAGGCTTTGTAAAGCTAACTTCAAGCCACTGGCATTTTCTGAGCTACTAAATAACACAGTTTGATGGAATGCCCTATTATTCACAAAAACACAAGAACTTTCAAATAAAATATGCTCTTCTTAGGTCCTTAGAAGCGTTAAGCATTAAACTAATTAGAACAAACAATCAAACCAAGTCTGTTCAAAAATTCCCTCAGAGCAGGACATTTCGAATGGAAGAAAGCATCCACTATTGCAGACTCTCTGGCTAATTATCTCAAGGTTTAAAAAAAAAAAAAAAAAAATATTGTTTAGGGTTTTGCCCAAATCAATGCTCAGTGCTTCTTCCCTGTTGCAATATATTGGGTTCTAAATCTTGATACAAGATGTCTCAAATTAATAGAATCCATCTAATGATGTGCACTTTAATAAGGCTGTGAGGTGTTAATGAGATTGAATACTGCACAGAAAGGCCAACAAGTCTTAAAATGGACACAGTCGCTGGGCTGTTTCCCTTGGGAGGGAGTGAATAACTATATCCTTATAAAGATTTTGTCACTGAGGGAATGGAAATGGAATATTACAGGCCCTAACTCAAGCTGTTTGCAGTGTTAATTTGCCCAAAGGAATAATTGTATTGCTCAGAGGTTGCTCTTTCATAGCTTACAGTATTCTAAAGGGGTAGTTCACACAAAAATGACCATGCTGTCATCATTTTTCACATTCAGGTTGTTTGAAACCTGTATGATATTGATAGGCAAATACAGTCAGCTAAAACCATGTTTGTGATAAAGTCATTTCTTCCAGCTGTTTCAGTGGAGCTGTTGCCAAGGACAACCAGAGGATTAGCTCTCAACCACGACAGCCACAGTCAGGGGCAGACTGGCTGTGGGGAGAACCAGGACTTTTCCCGGTGGGCTCTTGATTCCCAATCCTATACTTCCCAAACATCTGGTGTTCAGCCCATTTCAGCTTACCGCTGCCCGTTCACGGGGCTGAACGGGCGGCGATAAGCTGAAACAAGCCGCTGCATTATGACGAAAGGGCCACAACTGGCTGAAGAGGGCCTCAAACGGCACAACGATATGCCGAAGGGGGCGGCAATATCCAGGGTCAATTTCTCTTCCTGGCCACAGTACCTTTCACAGCTTTCTTATGAGGGTAAAGGTTGCTATGGCATCTTTGGTTTATCTTTTAAGGCTGCACACATATTGTGGCTCCACCGATAAGTACAGCTCACTTTTCCACTGCACGTTACAGTTTGACACGCCTCAACTCTACTCGCTTTACTTTTCTGAGCTTGCATTTCCACTGCAGTTTAGTACCACATCAACGTGGGTCGGATTATAGGCTGATCGTCATAGCTGCGCCGCCTCTACTGTCGTGACATCATCTTAAACATGACACAAACAGAGCAAAACAATAATACAACCGCTAGCTGTTAGCTACTAGCTCATTGTGCTGCATGGTGATTTTTTACACAAGTGTAACAGTTAAATTGGCCTGGCTGTTTTAGAAGCAAGGTTCCAGTAGCTGGTCAACTAAATAAAGTGAAGCTTTCAGGCAGAGTATAGAGTTAACGTAACAAAACGTACCATCCTCCATCGTGGCTGGGTCCAGGGCACTCTCCCTCCCATTGCTCACCGGTTTAGATAGCATCCATTTGGTAGAACCACTTCCACTTTTCCTTGATGGTTCTGTAGTCACTTAAGTTTTTTTTTTACTTTTCCCTACACCGGTGGTAGCCGTGTGCGGCCAACAGCTGATACACTTCATGAGAGACTTTATCGTTTCACTCGTTGCTAATGAGTGGAACATCTGCATGTTATTTATTGACCACGGCTTGGTTTTAAGCACAGCCATTTATTTTTTCACAATTCGAATATCACGTGAACAAATGATACCGCTAACGCTGTTACTAACTTTAAAACTAGTGGGTTGTTGTCACGTGTCGGAAATCCAGTGACGCTGGTAGTGACGATTCTCTCCCTGACCAATCAGTGATCAGCAGGATCTTGACGTCACATTTAGTATCGGCTCGGCCCGCTTGGAACCTCGACCTAGGCGGTACTAAAAAAAATATTAGGTACCAGGTACTATCCACAGTGGAAAACCCCAAAAAAGCGAGCAGAGTCAAGTTGAGTCAAGCTGTACCATGCAGTGGAAAATCCCCATTTCAGACTGATACTGGTTTCCAACAGAGGGGAAATGGGTATGAGGCAAGGTGAGGTCCCATGTCTCCCACAGTACATACCATCAGACAGGAATGGAACAAGTTTCATTTACCAGCAAGCACCACACTGTACCTGTTATAAGGATCAGATTAAGAGATGAGTCAGAGGAGATGTTCGGGAAGTGTAGCATTGGGAATCAAGAGCTGTTTCTAAATCAGATGCAGTTCCATAAAAAAATTAAATACTGGAACTTTGTGATTTTCATGATGTTTGGCTTCTTTAACAGTTTATTAAAGTCTGCATTCATCCACCAATGTGAATGGAACATAATGGTGAAATACTCAAGCAGCGTTTCCTGAACCATTTCTGAATCTACATCACCACTGCTAAATAAATAATGTTTTAGTGTAATTGTGTGCTTATGGCTGGGTGCTATGAAATAATACAAAAACAAAATAACAACACACACAAGAACAGTACAGCGTGACTGATATGTATAGTCTGATTCACAAATAAATGACTATTTTGAGCTGGTTCTTTTTAATGAATAGCTAAAAAAGACGAATCAGTCTTCAACTCAGTTTGAATAAGTTCTTCATTTGAAAAGGTCTAACAACTCACCCTTGGTGAGAACGTTTCTTAAAATATGTACATATACACAACTAACTATTTATAACCAAAAATGAAAATGTATTTGTTATTTTAACATTTATTAATCTAGAATAATGTTAGTTATAGAAATGTTAATAATGTTTATAAATGTACAGTTATTCATTGTTAGTTCATGTTAGTTCATAATACAGAAACTAATGTTAATATTTATATAAAAAATACTTTTTTGTTGTTGTAGAAATTAACAATAACTGAGATTAATAAGAGTTGTAAAAGCTTATACAATTAACTAATGCTAATTAATATAACCTGTAAAGTGTTACAGTGTTGTGTTTGTTTAGCATTTTTGTTATAAATAGGGCCTATTATTATTTACCTTTTCAAACATAAAAAAAATAAAATAATCGATAATGGAATCGGCAATAAAAACTTTGAAATTCCTTCCTTATTTATGTTGAGTACAAAAACAACTAAATAGATTGACTGTACTGAAGTTGTTTTAATGGCATTGAATCACTCTTACAGAAATGTCTTATATTTATCAGTCACAATTTGTAAGATCACTAAATTAAAATGAAAGAAACATAAATGAACAGATGTCTCGTCTTGCAGTAGTAGATGCTGCCATTCTAGAAAAAGTACAATCTTTCAGAGGCACATTATTTTAACCTCTATGCTGGTACAGTAGAGCAGCTATTAAAAAACGTACAAAAAGAAGTACAGATCACAAATCCTTCTGTTCCTCATACAAACCTGTAGTTTACTTGAACGCTGGCCTGTCCTTGAGATTCAAATATTTCCTTTCATGATATGTCATTGAAAGAGAGCCATATGAATACCATGTAAAACTTATGAAACAAATAAAGATTTTTTAAATGCGTCTCTGTTGATGGAGCACATATGCATGAATTGAACATTGCGAGAAGAGGTTTCCTTTACGTATCACATTGTAAATGATGTTACCATGGCAATGGGAATATTTATGATAGGATGGACGTGCACAGCATCTCATTTAAATTCAAACACACCCATGATAACATCATAAAGAAACCTCCCTCTGCCCAGGCTGTAGGGATGAGAATCATAAGGAATTCTTCTTCTATGATTCAGACTTCTTAACACTTCCATAAAATTATTCCTTTAGTTTGTTTAATAAGTTAAATAATAACATTTTATATACTTCAAAATATTGGAAATTTTATAAGTAGTACATTTTATATATTTTATCAAATATATACATTTATGGTAACCATATACATGGTATGTATTTATATAATGATTCATTTGTAAGTGTTTTTGATTTATTAGCATTCAGTCATTGTTTGCTTTTGTGTACAATGAAATATATTTCTAATATTTCACATTTAATTTAGACAAATGTTTTTTTCTTTATGGTGCTTTAGATTCAGTAGCGATACTGTGGCATTAAACAGCAGAAAACAATGTAAGGGGCCATTCATACCAAACACGTTTTTTTTGTAACCAAATGCGCTTATTTGTTGTTTTTCTATGTAAATGCATGCTAGACAAAAACTGTGACCGTTACGCTGCATCTTGATGTTTTTTTAGTGTCTTGTGCAGGAGCTCGGCATTTTTAAGATGCAATACCAAATAAAAAAAAAACTTTAAAAACGGGTCTCGAGACACTGGCAATCTGTATATACATTTCTATGCAAAAACTTGATAAGTTCAAGCTCGGGGGCAATGGAGGAGTCAGGAGGTAGCGAATTGTCACCCAGAGACGCAAAAACCATATATGCAAGGTATGCAATGCATAGGGGTGCCATATAAAGGGGCGCCAGTGGCCCACTAATCTGCCCACCCCCCCACCCCCCCCATAATAGTGTCAGCGTGAGTCTATTACTTTATTGCTTTCACTCTTTGTGTACAGTGTAGTTACTTTCTGTTATTTTTTCACTCAGGCAATAATTCACTTTCAACATGAACATATAAGGCTTTGAAAACACTCTTAAGAACTCGCCAGTGCTGCACACTCGGTCTCTCTCTACTGTTTCTCTCCCACACTGATAATCTGGCACGCCTTATCCGGTCTCCCTCCGCCATCACTGTAATGAGAGACAGGTGTTAGAATAATCACAATCCAGGTGACGAGCCTTACCACTCTCCCTCTCCCGCAGACAGACACATGACAACCCGCCCCCATGCCACAAACATGTTCTGTGTGAGCAGCCCCTAAGATTGCATGGTGTTCAGTTCCTATCGGTGAAAGAGTGCACGTTCGAGAAGCCTTAAAAATATTTTAATTCATGGAACTATTATTTGTAACCAGTTCTCGGTCCCAACTCTAGCCTGTCTGGGTTGGCTTTAAGTTTTTTCCTCACACCACAAATACCCGCATCCCTCCAGGTTTTTGTTCGCTCATTTGTCACCCTGATGTGCTATTAGGGCAAAGGCTGTTTCTATTTTATTACCCTGATTTTATTATTTCTTACTTTCTTCTTTTGAGTGATAGCTGAGCCTTCAGCTATGAAAACAAATAACATGAATACTCAGCGCATAACCGGTGGGCACAGACTGACTGGCAGAGTAGACTGCTCTATTCTGTCCATTATAAAAAAACACAGAAAAGGCCTTTTTAGGAATGAGTGAGAGGTAAATACCCTCAAGTAAATGATGGTGGAGCGTTAGATCTGTCTCAGATTAATACACCAAGAGGTGGCTTTAACCTTGAAATGAGAAGGTGACAAGAGATCAGCACAAGTTCAAAGGCACTGAAAATATTTTTGACAGCTTTTGAAAAATTACTAGTGCAGGCAATTTTTTTTTGGCAATGTCAAGTTACCGAGCAACATTTTATTAAGCAGGCCTACCTGTAACCTGATTTTTATGTTTACCTCAATGACGTAACATTTTTTAACAGGTGCGTATAAACACAAATTTGTTCTTACCCTCATTTTCGGGGCGGCTGTGGCTCAGGTGGTAGAGCGGGTCATCCATTAATCGCAGGTGTGGCAGGACGGAGGGCGGGGCTGTGTGGTGATTCTACACACCCGGCCCCTTATCAGGCTAATCAAGCCTCCGAAAGGGATAAAGGCCGACTGAGGAAGATGGTGCAGGAGAGAGAGAGAGAGCTAATTTACGGGCATGTCCGTCATGTGTGTGTTTGTGTCTTTTGTTTAAGTTTTTCATGAAAATATTATTTATATCTTCAAGCCGGTTATTGCCTCCTCCTTGCCCATCTAAATCCCTTTACAGCAGGGTTGGTGGTTCGATTCCCGGCCCACATGACTCCACATGACGAAGTGTCCTTGGGCGAGACACTGAACCCCAAGTTGCTCCCAATGGCAGACTAGCGCCTTGCATGGCAGCTCCGTCGTCATTGGTGTGTGTATGTGTGTGTGAATGGGTGAATGAGACGCAGTGTAAAGCACTTGGAATACCGCTAAGGTTGAAAAGGCGCTATATAAGTGCAGACCATTTACCATTTAATATTATATTGTTGTTTAATCCAAATAAATCTGTTTATGCATATCCTATCCCAGATCAAATGCACATAATTTTTGTTACTCTGTAAGGACCCTTAGTTATTCAATTTCTAAGAATAAGATACAGTATATATTCATTTTTCAGTTTAAGGTGCAGTTCACCAAAACACATTTTTGAATCTGTCAGCAATTGATTTTTCAGAACATGCAAATGCTATAAAAAGAGCAAGATGCCGGCCAACAAATGAAAAGAAGGCAGGTGTCTCAAGACGTGTTTGAAAAGTCGAAATTCTGGAAGGATGGTCAAATACATCCATCCAGTGCATGCTTACATAGAAAAAAATACCAGAAAAACAGCACGGACTGAAACAAACATGTTCGGAATGAGTTAATGTGCTAAAAAGCTACATGCAGCACAATGACTAGAACAGAACACAGGTGTCTTGAGACACATTTCATATAAGCTGAAGTTCTGTTAACTTCACAGCGCACAATTTTCTATGCATACATGCCCTAGACTGTTGTATTAGGCTTTGTACTTAATATTGCTGTTTTTCAGAGCCTTGTGTAGGAGCGCTACCTTTTTAAGGTACCTAATTAAGTTAAAAGAACTTCATCTTTTATAAAATGCACCGGGAAATGGCTACAGCAGTGCGGAATGTGTAGCATTATCGTCCTGCATTGTCTCAAACAGGATTCACATACTGACTTTCAAGGTTTCAAGTCCATAATCCTAGAGGATTTGTTACCAGGGATATATCTCCGCCAACCGAGCCCAAGCTCCGACTTCGCTGAGACAATGAGAGCCCTTAACCAAGACAAGGCAAGACGATGACACCAATACTGCACCGGTACCATCTATTCCTCCAGCTATAATGTAAAACCTTGACACATCTTCAATAACTACCAGTACTGTGGCAAGAGGGCAATGAAAGGAACCATAGATTGTAACACACGAAAATCACCAATCACAGCTTTTTCGGCTGGCCATGTTGCCACCCGTATTTCCATCGGATCGCTGCGACTTCACAAAGATTTCAATTAGCATCAATTCTGGCTTCAGCAGTTTATGCAGCAGCAACATCTCACAGTCAGACAAGCAGGTAACATCATCAATTGACCCTTTGCTTGTGAGTTTTTCTGTACTGTTAATCCCCAGCATGTTTTCTTTAATGCATGCTGTATTATTTAAGTTAATTCACAGTCACAGCAGCTGCACTGAAGGACAGTTTATATGTATATATTCAAGCATACCATGTCAATTAGATGTTTACAAGGATTGATTACGCTGCTATCGCATCGTGTGGCCGGTCATGTGTGCGCTATTTTTGTTTACATTGCAATACAGCATTGGACTCTGAGTTTGTAAATGAGAAGGTCTAAACCTAGTGGCTAGCTTCCACTTCCCAGACCTGAGAGTGGTGAGAATTAGTGATGGAGAGAATGGATGGCTCAAGTGGACTAATTATTATGTTTTGTACTTTTTACGTATGGGGGAAGTAGTGGTCTTTAACATACGGTAAGTATTTGAATGTTAGTACATAAATTTACTATTGTGATGCTGAAAGATTATAAGCAGCTATCATATGACAACAACTTTAGTCCCCTAGTTGATAAATGCAGCACGGATATTAGATCGCACCAGGTTGATCGTACGCCTGTGCCCAGTTAGTGTAATCTCACCAGGTTACATATTACAGTGCTGTCTGGATAATAAACTGGCTCATAGTGGATTCTGTCTTCTAAGGAGTGTGACACCAGGCTCTAAAATCACTTAGCTTTGGAGTGCATAGGGATTCATTGTTTTATACCATCTTTACAACAGGTGCACAGAATCTGCATCTGAAGTGGCATTGGGCTATTCACTTTAATCTGATCAGAGCTGGCATGAATGTATTTACAAAGCAGTACAATGTAATCTGAGTTAATATTTAAATGATTAATATAGTTGTTAATTATGAAGTTAATATTAAATTATAATAAATGATGAAATCTACACTCCTCTTATGACTTGCCTGAGCTATTCCTATCATCTGTGCTGGCTTTGTCTGTCCCCGCTGTCAACAACTGTCATTATATTTGCAAATATTAATTTGCTTTAACTTGTAATTTGCAACCAACTCTTCAGCCTCCCTAGCAGGCACTCATTTCTATCTATGGCTAAAGGATCCCAACATCAGTAGTCTCGCCATCTGTCATCTGGCATTCCTAAAGCACGCACATCTAAAGGAATTCCCAGAAGGAATTTAGCTCTCTCACTACCGTAACTGCGTAAGATGTGCATCGGTCAAGATCCGGTGTTCTTGATGATCACACAACAGCTCTAGTTTTCATTTTCCTCATAGATTTATGGGTTTTAAGGTCTGGAGAATCCACATGTAAACTCTTTCATTCAGCCTTCTTTAGACTTCATACTACTATTCCTGACTACTATTAATGTGTTGTCTTCCTCTTAGCATTCATCAACAGACATGGCATGGTTATCAATTTTTATAGCCTGTTATAACATAGATTTGTTAGTACGAACCCATGTACCGATACCTGCGATCCTTGTATTCTACCTTGCCTTGGATCCTTTCTTCCTTCCAGTGATTGGAACCTATGACAAGTTGGTGGTCATCTTCCAGATAAGCAATCATATTTACCAAAGATTTGGTCCAGAGGCATACACCAGCACTCCTCCAGGAGTGGAGCAGCAACTACTGCAGCAGCACCCTAGGTTCCCTCAGCCACAAAGAATAGGACACTGGTCTTCAGCAGCTTACAAATGTTACACCATGGAGTTGCAAAGACATTCTGAATGCTAAGTCTGACTCAGTCACTATACTATTGCTCAAGTGGTTGCTGGGGTGTCCTGTGCTCTTTGAAAAATAATAGTGTTCAGTTGCATGTATAGTCAATTAGTCAATTAGTTAAATTACCCTTACACATATTCAGATCACTAGATACACCCATCAGCAACACATAATCAACACACTCAGGCATACATTGTGAGCCGCTCATGACTGAAATGCACCTCACTGCAGCTCAGAAGTCTGGCGGTCAGACCTGAAAAAATACAAATAAAACCAAGCAGCAACAGGCGTTAAGCAGATCAATCAACAAGACCAAGCCTACTCCACAGTCTAGAATTAACTTAAATCCTAAGCTAAATCTAGAGTCACATATACACATAGTTTTTGGGTCACCAGATAAACCCATTGAGAACATATTTAGGGATACATGGCAAGCTACACTTGACTAAAATCCACCTCACTGCAGCCTGTGTCTGTCGGTCTGATCTGCGGGGCGGGGGGGACACGGGAGGCATTGCTGTTTGCTGTATTGTCTATCTTTAAATATAGCTGTTTGGGGGCTTTATATTGATGTGGTACAGTAGCAGCAGCATGTCTCTTCTATCTCAGCAGCATCATGTTTTCATGCCAACAGCAGCAGCATTGAGTCATGTCAAGTAGCAGCAGGCGTAAGCAGATCAGTCATCAAGACCAAGCCTACTCCACTGCCTTATATCAACTTAAATCTTTAAGCTAAATAGAGTTGTCCTAACTGAAATGACAATTAAGTTCAGTTAGGAAACTCTACAGGGTGTATATTGCTCATAGTTAACTGGTAAAATATGTCAGTCACTTATACACATAGTTTTGGGTTGCTAGATAAACCTATCAACACGTAGAACACATTTAGGAATGCATAGCAAGCTACACGGGACTCAAATCCACCACACTGCAGCCCACGCCTGATGATCTGATCTGCTTGGGGGGAGGGGAGACAGAGGAAACATTACTGATTGCTTGTATTATCTATCTTTAAATATAGCTGTTGGGAGGCTTTATCTTGATGTAGGTACAGCAGCAGCAGCATGTGTCTTCTGTATCAGCAGCATCATGTTCTCGTGCCAACAGCAGCAGCATATTGACTCATGTCAAGCAGCAGCAGAAAGCTTACTCCACTGTCATTATAATCAATACAAATCTTTAATCTATCTCTGAGGGTTGTCCTAACTGGAATGAGAGAAAGTTCAGTTAGGAAACTCTACATGGCGTGGCTAATAGATCGAACAGACTTACCTCATCCTATGCACCCAATCGGATGCTTGCATCAGAATCTATAATGCTGCTACTCACCTCACGCAATACACCGGGAAATGGCAACAGCAGCGCAGTATGTGTAGAGTTATCCCTCCACCTCTCCAGCACCACCTGTCTACAGCATATTGACTCATGTCAAGCAGCAGGAGCAGCAGCATTATGCATAAAGCAGATCTAATCCACCAAGACTAAGCTTACTCCACTGTCATTATAATAAATACAAATATTTAATATATCTCAGAGAGTTGTCCTAACTGAAATAAACAAGTGTTTTCAAGTATGTCTCGAGACACCTGCATTCTTTTCATTTGTTGCCCTGCATGTAGCTCTTTTTAGCTCATTTGCCTGTTATGAACACATTTTTGTGTCAGTCTGCTATGTTTTGCAGTAGTTTTTCTATGTAAACATGCACTAGACGGACATCTTTGACTGTTAAAAGAACTTTAAAATTTTTGGGCCTGTTGCTTATATATCCACAAATACCTTGAGAACAGGAGTGCACAATGCTTTATTGACCAGTGGTGTTCTTCACTGGCAAAGCTTTACAAGGGAATGGGTGTCAAATAAAGCCAGTAATATATGTACCTTCCTCATAACTGTTGAGAGGCCAGCCCTTGTGCTTTTAATTTATATAATTCGTCGTACTGCAGTAGAACAAATTCTGCTTAAGTGATGGACAATCATTACGAGATATTCTTTCATTTGAAATATTTATGCGTTTCTTAGCAAATAGAGTAGATTTATAATAGCAAATATTACACTAACAGGAAAACTTAAATACAGTCAAACGTAGCACTGCTAATATGGGCGCATTTTTGGAGTATCCTAAATACACCTCAGCAAAAACCATTTCCACCTGCCATCTTCTTTTGCTTTTCATTTCATAAAGTGTCAACACCTCCGGGACAGAACTTAGAGATACAAAAGACATTTTGCGATAATGAGAAATGACAACATGCTCTGTGACATTCTCAGTCACTCAGCATGGTTGAGTGGAATGCATGCCACCAAGAAAATAGTTGCCCCGTCAAGGTCAAACAGAGCAGACAGAAACCAAATGCTTGTTGCTTTTTGCCATATCTCAACATTAAAAAAATTCTCCATTTTTCTATCGCTCACACTTGAAAACTATAAACGTTTATCAGATTTATCAGGTTAAAGGGATACTGCAGCTCATCTACAAATGAACATTTTGTGATAATTTATTAATCAGCCTTGTATTATTTTCTTTCTTTCATGAAACACAAAATGCAAAATTGTCTTTAGCTTCGGTTTTCCATACAAAATCAATGTATGGTGTTTTTTCTTTCTCATCCCAGCTTAATATAAAAATTAAACTTTAAGAAAGCTTTAGGGGGCGGGGTATGCAAATACTTATTTTAAGAAATAAGATTTGTATGTCGATTTTACCCGAAATTGTAGCACCGTGGCTCTGTTGTTTGAGCATCCTGACCAGCCTGACAAAGCAAAATTGGCTCGACCAATGGTGTGAGTTTGGAGCGGGACTGTTTGTTTGTACAACCAATCATAGATGGAAGGAGTTTTCTGGACTAAGTCATTCATTACTTTTGCAATTCCATTTGGTGGAGCAGAAAGGACATATTTCAGCTTTAAGCAAAAAATCGAAGTGTTCATTTGAGCTCTGTTGGTTTGAAACACCCAAAGAGTTAAAAAAAAAATTCCTCAGCCAGCCAAGCATAAAATGCCCATTTGTCTTCTCTCAAACTGCACATCCTGTAGTCTGACATAAAAATTATTCAGATCAAGCGCTCTGTATTTTAAATGCTAATTTCACTTTTCTTGATTCGCCCTGCTGGTAGAGTTCAGCTCAGTGTGACGTTGATCTAATCTTTAAACGTTATACTGCAGGTTACTTCCAAGATAGCAGCAGGGAATAGATTGCATCAAACATCTGATTGGATGCAAAAGCAGCGACTTGACTCAATGAGGACAATGTAAACTTGTACTGTACAAACTGTGAGTATAAACGTAAATACATTGTGATTAGATGGAAATCAGTCTACCCTAATAAACATTAGCTATTATCCAAAGTAAAAAATAACATATTACAAAGCTCTCTGGAATACTTGATTCCGATTGGTCAATACTTACATTTCAGTCAAATATTTTTGTGTAATGACCACTAAATTGTATTATTGACTGTTGTCCATGGCAACTTATCTCTTATCCAATGAATGTCTCTCGTAGTACTCCCAGTCTATTTCGTTTCACATTATAAAATAAATTTAGCTCAAATTAATATTTAATGTCTATTTTGGGAAGCATTATCATTTTGAACAATGACCTGCTTACTGTACATTATCCCTTACTCATTTCATTGCACCCAATGCACGGATGCCTTTACTAGTAGTGCATGGATCTGACTGGAAATCAAAACTGTAAAATGTTGATTAGCACCTTGACGTCCGCAACCTACTTGTTCGCCTACCAGAAGATAAGATGTTTTTCCCCTTTTTCCTCATGTCAAGGACCAAAATATTAAATAAAATGAATAAATATAACTATTTGCCAAATGCTATTAAAGACGAAAGAAAAAACTATTTAAGTAATTTTATGCACAACTGGCAAGCACTTGCTCTTTCAACTCAATTGTTACACTACATTTTCTCAAATAAATAGAGTCAGTCTTCCATTAGTGAAAAAAACAAAGGTTAGCAGATACAAACACCGTAATCAGCAGGAAGCAGCTTGTTCGGATGCTGTTTGCCTTTGCGACATGAGTCGGGTAATTTAGAGCCAATGGTGTGTCTTGATTTGCTGACCAGTTTGCCATGACCCACAGAGCTGAATTTGTGCCACCAGTGTCCTAGTCTTGTGTAGCTACCAGCTAACAGTACTTAGAAGCAACATGTTCTTTAGACAAGTACACAATAGAGAAACAATTCAATGCAATCTGCCCCTAGATATCCAAACACACATAGAAAGCCTTTGGTCTGTGGCACTTTGGTCTGTTTTATGGGGACTTTCCATAGACATAATGGTTTTTATACTGTACAAACTATATATTCTATACCACTACCCCTAAACCTAACCCTCACAGAAAACTTTCTGCATTTAAAAAAAAAAACATAATTTAGTATGATTACCTGTTTTCCTCATGGGGACTGACAAAATGTCCCCACAACATCAAACATTTAGGGTTTTGCTATCCTTATGGGGACATTTGGTCCCCACAATGTGATAAATACATGCTTACACACCCCCCCCCCCCCCACACACACACACACACAAACTGTTATTTCCCTGTCTCATCTGTCCCCCAGTACATAAACAGATAATAACCAGGATGTATTGAAAGCGTTTGGTGCCGTCATATATGTTATTCATCACAGCCACATTCCTTTCCTTGCTGTCTCTCTCTTAATTTTTTCCTCCCACACACCTAAACACTCCTACACATCCCATGTTCATTGCAAATGTCTAATACATACATTTGTTCATGCCAAACTGTCAATCATTTTCATAATAAACAAGACATCACAATATAGACCATAGAGGTTAATAAAATCACCATCTGTGATCAAACTCAGTGATGTAGTGTTTGATTAACCAGCAGGGGTCAGTATGGTTTCATACACGCACACATTTAAGCACACACACATACACACAGACACACACACACTCACGTACAGTTTCCCTGAGCCAGTCACAGCCAAATGTGGCCCTCTTAACAGATGCCCTGTGTGAAATAACTCATACCGAAACCTCAGCCTTGCAGAGCTCCGCAAACAATGGTGGAGAATCTCTTGAGTTGAGCATAGACATGTGGAGCTCAGTCTCTCCCTTAACAGTGTATGAGAGTGTCTTTGTTTAATTAATTCTTGTAACTCTAGTGGCTTTTTTGGTTTTACATTAAGAAACAAGGAAACAAGACAAAGCAATATCACAGCAAGAGGTACAGTTTAGAAGTTTGTTACAGTTGTTAGCACCGAGGTACTGTTAGTGTTTCAAGGATAGTGAAATAAGCTTAAAAATAAATGATGTGGATTGTGTTACATTAAAGCTGGATGAAGTTTGAGTGTGATTGTCCAATGTGAAATAAAATTCCTCCATTTCATACTCAATTTGACCCTGTCGGCAGACAAAACGGCATTAAAATTAAATCCATTCACTTTTTTAATTTTGATTCCTGCTCTTATTTGAGCTAGTATTCGTACACGCTATACCAACAGATTTTTTTTTTTTACTTGCTCTGCCTCTGAAATGGCTTTTCAGATGGTCACCAAGCCCTCATATGGGGCTTTTCCACTGCACGGTAAACTCGACTCAACTCTGCTTGCTTTTTGGGGGTTTTCAACTGTGGAAAGTACCTTTTTTATTACCACCTCAATCGAGGTTCAAAGTGAGCCGAGCCGATATTAAATGTGACGTCAAAACCCTGCTGATCACTGATTGGTCAGAGAGAATCGTCACTACCAGCGTCACTGGATTTGTGACACATGTCATCAACCCACTAGTTTTAAAGTTAGCTACAGTGTTAGCAGTATCATTTGTTCATGCGACTTCCAAATTGTGAAAATATAAAAATAGCTGTGCGCAAAACCATGCCGTGGTCAATAAACGAGGTGCAGATGTTCCTCTTGTTACCAATGAATGAAATGACGCAAATGAAATGACGCGTCTCGGCTTTTGGCCACACACGGCTACCACCGGACCTACCAACAGTGTAGGGAAAAGTAAAAAAAACTTAACAGTGACTACAGAACAATCAAGGAAAAGTGGAAGTGGTTCGACCAAATGGAGGCTATCTAGACCGGCGAGTAATGGGAGAGAAGCCACGGCTGGAGTCTATGATGGAGGATGGTACGTTAACTCTATACTCTGCTTGAAAGCTTCACTTAATTAGTTCACCAGCAACTGGAAAGCTTGCTTCTAAAATGTCTAGGTTACGTATGTAACCTCCATTCCCTGATGGAGGGAACGAGACGTTGTGTCGAAGAAGCGACACTAAGGGTCTCTCGAGCGCCAAATATGCCTCTGATCTATGAAAAAAGGCCAATGAGATGTTGGCAGACAGTATTTGCATACCCCGCCCCCGGACATACGGGTATAAAAGCGGGGAAATACGTCGAGTTCATTCAAGATTTTTCGGATGAGCCAGAAATGGTCCGGCCACCACAGTGGCTTGGCTCAGCGACGTGGTCGGGAGGACACAACGTCTCATTCCCTCCATCAGGAGAGGGTAGCGAGAGTGGATGAGTGGGTGGCTTTGTGATGAGTGGAGAGGGGTGCCATCCACGAAGACGTCAGCTCATCATGCACTTCCGGGAAAAATGGGACTGGGGGGGGGGGGGTTCGTCTGTGAGCGGCGTGGAGGCCCAGGAACCAGTCATCTAACTGCGATGGTTGTGGGGAGGACGGAGGGTTCTAATCCAGCCCCACGCTGGCGGCGGCCCGGGCAAGCATGCCGGACATCTGCGTGTCAGCCTCAGCCTGGGCGTGCTGGCCCGAAGGCGGCAGCCCAGTGGGAGTCATCCGTGTCAGACGCCACACTCTCCGATGCAGCGGCGAGCTTATCCACCTCGAGCTCCAGTGGATAGGCAGGCTGGCTGTGAGGCGAGCCGCTGTTGCCTCGAGCACGGACGGGAGTCAACGAGCATGCTGGGGTGCGGGTGGTCCGAAGGAGCATTCTTCCAACAATGCTGATCTGAGCCCCACTGTCTAAGAGCATTTGAGCTTGAAAACCATTTAATTGGCAAGTTACCATGCAACGGCTGCCAATCAATTGTGCAACCCGTTTCTCTTCATTAATGTGTTCTTTTGCATTAACTCTTTTTGGTGGGCTCTTGGTTATGGATGTCTCACCTCTGAATGCACTGAAAGAAGATTGGGACACAAGATCTTCTGCGGTCACTGGTGGTCCTTCCCCAGTGACCTCCTCTCTTTTAACGCTTGACTTTTCAGTAGACAACCCATGGCCCGGTGTCCTGCTTGACCACATAGAAAAAATGTTTACACTTTCCCTTTGTTTCAGATTTAGTGCTAGTGCCAATGGACCTCACAACATTCTCAAGATTCTTGGTCAAAGCAAATACTTGTGCAGAGAGTTCTTGGATAGCATCACGATTGGTTTTGACTTCATATTGACTCTGGGGAAAACACTGCCCATTTACATCATCCTGCTGTGTTACACTAGCAATTGTGACTTTGGATTTGTGTGTGCCCTATTCGTTTTTGTGATTCAGTCTCCTCACTAACAGACTGTGTAATTGTTTCTAGAATCTGATCATCAGACCTAGTCTGTGTTGTTATTACTGCTTTAATGTCTCTCCGAACATATGTGTACTTTTCATTTAGACCCTGATACAGTGAATGGAGGAAAACACCTTGGACCAGTTTGTGGTCATAATGAAACTCGGACTCCATTTGATGTGAAGCAAACAACACCCATTAACCTGTAGACAAACTGCTGGGAAGATTCTGTCTTGTTGTTTTGCATTACTCAACTCCTGAAATAATTCAGTACTGCTTTTGTCCCTGAGGTGAGCTCTTAGGAACTGTTTCAACTCAACTACTTTAAGGCTGTCTTTAGTAATGAGCATCTCTTTAAAGGTACCAGGTTTGATTACCTGTAACACTGTTCGAATGATTTCTGATTCTGTGAAATTTCCAGCAATACCTTTATCATTTTGTTTCCAAATGCTATTGTAACTCAAGTCAGAATTTGAATCAGCAATTTGTCCACCATCAATCTTAAACTCTCTACATGGCAAATATGATGCAACATCTGAGAATTTGATCAAACCAGTCACTTGTTCAGGCACTCTAGGCGATCCAACAGTTAACGCAGGTCTTGAAGAGGTTGCCCAACCTGACGTTTGTTCTACCTGTACCTCTGCAGCTACTGATGAGGAATGTGATATCTGTTCCACAGTTTCTGCACTCTCTTCTTCACTGGTGTTAAGCCTTGTCCTGTGTCAGTCAAATCATCAATGAGGGCATGGAGGTTAAGCAAGTGGGCCATCCCTGGGTCCTCCAGACTCTGCAGTTGTTCCCTTCTCAAGAAGTCAACAATGAAGTCATAGAGTTCCACTTCTGTGGCATCCACGCTTGGGAACAACTCTCCTTCCCCTTTGTGGCAACACTCTGCTATTTTGTATAGCACCTTGCAGTTTGATGAGCTGACCAACAGCTTCTCAATGTCCCACCGTATTTCTCGAAGAGTAGTCATGACTGGAATGCTTATGTCAGGTGTTCGAATTACTGGTCTAGTCTTACTGAAGTTAATCACCGTGATTCTTCACTGATTAGCACATGACCAACAAGAGGCGCTAATCTCGGACGAGCCTCAAAGTTGTTACCCACCTCAGGCCAGGGTGGCTTGAGTGGATAATTTAAAGTTGTATAGTGAACTGTAGAAAGAAAGAGAAATATCATAAAACGATAAGTGGGTGCAAGCTCTGGCAGCATTTAATTGAATCTGTTCATAATAGATTTTCTTCCTATTCAATGTCAAAGTAATATTATCTTAATTTATCCAATGCATAAGCACTCTTGACATTCACTGTAGTTTCAGCATCACATGTCTGTGTTAAGCAGAAACACTCATTAACATAGACAAAAAACCATCCAAGTTCAATACACAAATTTTCAACAGTTTTTTCAAGTTCCAGGTGTCTTTGTGCATTATTTTTGACTCAGAGTTTCAACACCATACAATATGATCTGCAATATTACATTGTCGTAATAGTCTGTAAAAAATATACATATATTCAGTTCACACATTTTGCATTTTTCTTGTAAATATTAATAACACTGGTTGTGTTTACATAACTGTTAGAATAAAAGATGAATGCCATTTACACATTGAATTCAGTTTCACATTGACCACGCTTCACACATGGAGGCTGCCATCTTGGATCTAACTCATTACACTCAGCGCCATTTTGGCTCTGCACCACTCAACAGTAATTTCAGTTTAACTCCCTTCAGTTTTCTCCGAACAGGCAAATTAACATACCATCTCCTTTTACGACATTTTTAAACTAATTTCATCAATATATTTTCAAAGATTGGAACATTAAAACCCTTATTTTTGATTACTCATTTTTCTAAAATGCTTGAATCCAACAATAGGTGAAGATAGACATTAAATAAATGTTTTTACACAGAGAAAGAACATCTTAATACATTCCCTGCACACTCTGACACATACCGTTTACTTTCTAATAATTAATTTACATTCTTAACCCATTTGCTCACCTGTAGAAAGAAAGAGATATATCATAAAACGATAAGTGGGTGCAAGCTCTGGCAGCGTTTAATTGAATCTGGCCAGATCATGCCTCTTATACTCCAGCGCAAAGCGCCCTCTACAGGAGGCTATAATAATTTAAACGCAAACCTCTTAATTCAACCCATACCTCTCTTAATACATCATAAATGTTTAAATTGAACAACTGATCTTTGTTAGTTTGAAACGGTAATTAACAATACAAAAATTAAATTAAAAGGGGGGTATTTTCTTTTTTGGATATAATTTCCAGCCCACTACACGAGTTGAACCATAATGTGCAGTGGAAAAGTGGCAATAGTTTTTAACCACCTGGCTCCATTCTGGTTAGGGTTGGACCGATATTATTGTTTTTGTATGGTCCGTAACTGATTTAAAAAAAAAAAAAACAGGCCAATATTGATACCGATATTTACAGTATCAGATCACTATTTTAAAAAGGAATTATAGTTTAAAAAATTTACAAAGGGGTAAAAATATTATTTTTTATTTCTAACAATACATCATTTCTATCAAGGGCGCGTCTAGGATCTTAGGGGGCTCAGCCACCAATGACAAGTAGTTATAGCTGCAGGCCAGAGATCTCCAAATGGGAGCGTAATCTCCAAAATAGGGCATGGCTTCTCTAGATGGGGGTGGGGGGGCACTCAAAAAGGGGGTTGCACCATCTCCAAAAGGGGATTAGGGTTAGGTAAGGGGCTCCCTATTTCTTTGCTGGTGATTTGGAGCTCCCATCCCTTTTTGGAGCTCAGCCTACAGCTACACCCTTCTCCTCAATGACACTACAGTATTAGATTTTATGTATTCCACGCTTTAGCATAGAAAGTGTTTTGTTTTTTGTTGTGTTCTCATCATTCAAGCCAACTAATATACATTCAGAATATTCTCTTTTTTTTTTTTTTGTAATAAACACAGGTATAAAGTTAATAAAAAGAACTGAAACCATTTACAAAACCATTCAAAGATTTTTTTTATTGATTTATTTTCCATTTGTTAAAGTGATTCTTCACCCCAAAATACACATACTCATTCTCATGGTATGCCTTTCTCCAGAACACATTTCTATAAAAACAAACAAACAAACAAAAAATATCTTAGCTTAGTAGTTGCTAAAAATGCAAGCTTATGGCGAATTCTCTTTTGAAGCACAGAGAGTCAGCATAAAAGTAATTCGACACCAGCTGTTAAATGAATGTCTTCTATAGCGACAAGATCACTTTTGGTTCAAAAAGATACATATTTAAATACTTTTTTAAAACTCTAAATCATGTTTGCTTTCTGCAACGTTACCTCTGTATCATGGCAACTCGAATACATCACTCGAGAGCATGATTTCCACCTCTCCTGAAGCTTACATGAAGCGAAGATTAAGAGTTGAAAGTACTTAAGTACTTTTTTTCCCACCAAAATGAATCGTATCACTTTTAGAAGACATTAATTTATCCGCTGGAGTCATATCGATGGCGTATACGCTGACTGTCTGTGATTTTTGGAGCTTCAAAAGAGAAATCTCCATTCACTTGCATTTTAAGGACCTACTTAGCTGAGATATTTTTCTTCAAATGTGTTCTGGTGTAGAAAGAAAGTCATACACACCTGGGATATCATGAGGGTGAGTAAATAATTAAAGAATTCTAAATTTTTGGTGATTTATCCCTTTAACAAATACAAAATTTGTTGTTTATTATAGAAAATATATAAATTTTACTTTGTTAGATTAAAGTTATATCAAACACCACAAACAACTGTTATAACAATTCATGTCTAGGTTGTTTTTTAGTGAATTAACTCCAGATTATGTTTCTCTGTATGTCATTAACTCATGACTCGAAACTTTTGAATTCATTCAAAAGAGAAAATCGGGCATATTCATTCAGCGGGTCAAACTAATGATATGCTTCTACACAGCCCACACTCCAATGCTATTGGCTCTAGTCAGTCTTTACAGGCAAGAAAAGCCACCAAAGCACCTCGGCGCTTCAGACAAGTGCAGCGCTGCAGCTGCAGCTGTTTAAAATACTTACATGCTGATTGCAGTCACATATTTTTAGGGGTTCTTAGATGAATTTAAGGGGGGCTGAAAGCCCTCCGAAATAGATTCTAGTTACATCTATGGTTTTCATTGAACATGGATTGGATCTGTGAACATACCTGTATGAGAGAACAAACTTTTAAGAGGGATACAATGAAACGTACACAAGAAATGACAGTTGATCTGCTTATGAAGTGGTTATTTTAGATGTATAAATTGTACTGTAAACAATATAACTCACATTTTACATAATATGGTAGAACATAACAAATAATGTTATGCATATCTTGCAATTTTTCCAGATTTCAATTATTTTTTGGTATTTCTCTTCCGTTTGGCCTATGCCCGATAAAGTGATGGTTTTAATTTGGTCAGTAATTGTCTAATAAATATTGATGGCTGTTACACCAGTGAATCACAATATCTGGTCTATTTTCACTATCCAATTCCATTTTAGTTTAGAGAACTCAGTAGGTTTTTATCTGATTCAGTGTAGTTCATGAATCATTTGTAGTGTTTCTGATTGATTACATTTATTGATACAACCAGCATAAATTGATAAAATAACTGTTTGACATTTAAGACTCTTTCAAAGGTGTCAAAATGCTCACCTGACTGAATAGGCGAGAGAGTCTTTAGTAATGTTTTGTCACCCTGCCATGAAATGCAGATATCACTCTCCTTCACATTCCCTCTTTTTTGCCTCTCTCTTTCTCCCTCCCTCTCTCCTGGGCAGTGCTGGCAGCTAGTGACGCCTGTACTTCTGCAGTCTGTGTGCCAGAATGACAGAAAACAGTGCCAGAAATCTGGAATTTCTCAGTCATAACACTCAGAGTCACACTGAGCAACACCACCATTAAATCACCACCACAATTTAACCTTAACCACTGAATTATCCCATCTGTTTATATCAGAATCATTCAGGATCCTTCATAGTGAGTGACCTTGACAGAAAATATTGTATAATTCAATTATAATGCTGCCATTTGTTTACATTGGTAGCGGTTGTCATTAGCATTTGATTAGCTAGTATTTTTTGACATAAGGAGTTGAACACATTGATGCATGTCAATGCAGAGGAAGTCTCAATTCCATTTTTTCCCATTTGTTTATTTTAATGGAACTCGCAGGCTGCCGACTTCTACGCACTAAAAGTATGTACTTCAATGGGGATAGGGAAGTACTGTAGATACTATAGAAGATGTACTAGGACTTAGTACTATGTCTTAATTGCATATTTATACCTAGCCCCCCTTGCTACATACTTTTTAAGTTTGTCAGTTAGCATATAGCTAAAATCATAGCCTTTATATTCATTATTACTTAAATTGGAATTTCACATATTTAAAAGCTGTGGTAGCTTTGGTCTTACATTTCTCTGCATTTTTCTAGATAACAAATATACAATTTTTTTTTTTGGTTTTGTTTAAAAGATCACAAATTGCTTCTTATCCAATTCTTATCCAATATTAGCCCAAAACACAGATCAATTCAAACTTTAAAAGTCCAACCAATTATGCCAACTAGGCACTGTACTTCTGATAAATATTGTCACTGTACTGAGGTTTGAGATACACTCATCCTCTTGTATACTAGGCTAATATTAGTTGTATGTGAATTTGGATCAGCCAAAAAAATGTGCTCTATGCTGTGCACTTACACTATGCACTCAGCCATCCAGTCTTTGAATTTTCAAAGGATATTATCATCTCAAATGGAACAAAATTGTTATTTTAATACACTGAAACATTCGCCATTTTTCAGCAGATGGAAGTGATGTTTCAAATAGGGTGACCAGACATCCCCATTTTCCAGGGACAGTTACGGTTTTTGACGGTCTGTCCCTGACTGGAGCTGTCCCCGGAAATGTTCCCGTTTCTACTGCACATTCAAAACAGTCCGCTAAGTGAAAATACATGGGAAGAAAGCCCCTGTTGAAACCTACCGGCAACAAGTTAATCGTGTGCTGTTTATTTTAACCACCAGAGGGGGCTGCTCGCTATAGCAGTTTTTTTTTACTGATTACTTGTTCGTGCCAGTTTTGCCATTAAGAACAGGACCAGGAAGTATACGTTTGCAGGGTAAACTTCGACAGCGCTGAATGGGAGTGAATGGGAGATCACAGCACATATTATTTTCATTTACCCATTTGCTCCAAGACCTAAAGAAAAAATCCAATAATATGTTTGAATGACTTTTCAGAACAGTTAAAAATAGAGAGGGGTGGATTAAGACAGTCAGATGGGAGAAGATGCTAAATTTTCAGTCACTCTCTCAGCAGCTTTAATAGAAAACCCCTCACAGTTGTGGTAATTTATTTATATTTTTTTAAACTAATTCCAGGGTAATATGACACAAATCTTTAATCTAGACATTTATGCTGATAAATAAGGTGGAAATGCATCATCACAGTCTGTGAAAAAGGTCTGTTGAAAAGAAACATTATTGTCAGCTTGTTATATACTAGTTATATTATACAGAAGTGATATATTGTTATGTATTATATCAAATGAATGCATTTAAATAAGAATACAACATTAATAACATGGGAAAAATAAATGAAATGTGTAATACCTAAAATATCAGCAAAGAACAACAATTAATTGAAGTCATCGCATTACAGCATAGTTTTCACTGCGCCTTGCTGGGAAACGAGCAGGGTTGGTAGGGTTACTTTTTAAACGTATTCCACTGCAGAATACATGCTGTAAAATGTAATTGGTAGCATATTCAGTTAGATTACTCAAGGTCAGTAACATATTTAAATTCTTTGGATTACTTCTTAAGCACTGGTACATTTTTTTCACTTGTTTTGACTATAAAAAACTCTGCCAGTACAGTAAGACAAAATACACATTAAATATACATTCTCTGAAAAACTTAAATATCTTATGCAGTGTTGTTTCACCACTGTTCAAATGCACTCTGTATCACATAATTTATATGAATAAATGTTTTCCATCTGAAAGGACAAAATATTAAATTAAACAAATGACAATAACATGCAAAGTAATCTCTTCAGTAATCAAAATACTTTTTGAATGTAACTGTATTCTAATTACCATTTATTTAAATTGTAACTGTAGTGGAATCCAGTTACTTCTATTTTGTATTTCAAATACGTATTCCTGTTACATGTATTCCATTACTCCCCAACCCTGTAAACAAGTGACTGAAAAGAAGCATCATCATGCATGAGAGTCGATCAAAATAAAAGGTATAATAACATCCCAACGGGTCGTCTGCGGGCCCGGCCGACTATTGCGCAATAACTTCACGAAATGCAAAAACTCAAAAATTAAAAGATACACATATCTTACATCGTTGGAAAGCTGAGACTCTTGTGATTCGAACGATGTAAACCATTTTAATATACACTTAACACAGCGGGTACAATCGGTGTATTTATCAGACCACTTACAGCAAAATAAACGAATCCAAAATGGTAGAAACTCACTTATAATGCTCATCTTACTCTACTGATCCACTTCATTCCATCAAAAATGGTTTAGTTACACTGTAAAGGGTCCATACAATCCAATTCAACAAAGTTTTTGGTCCATAACACATTTATATATCAATAAACACCCATGTAGCATTTCGAGCTAACCGACAGAGCAAACACAACTTTGTATTCTTTGATGAATCTACCTTGAACATGTAAACTTTACAGATATTTTTATGTCAAAATGTCCACTGACCCCTGGACTTTAGATGGACAGGTCATTTGAGCCAGTCGGTGCATTTTAGAGGTGTGGCCAGGTATCAATATCCTTGAAGCCTATACATACACTTGGATAAACATGTGTAAAACACTCATTTTCTAATGTATTATTATCAAATTTTAAATTGGGTTTGGTAAGGCTTCATGCTGTGATTTAATTGTGTTTTCCAGTTATGTCCTCCCAGCTGTAGTTAACTGCAGGCATCTTTTTACAAAAAAAAAATGTAGGCGGAGTTTATTTCCCCTTTTTGAGTGTGTTCAAAGTTCTATTACTCAATACAAGTAAGACTTACAGTGATTCTGACTATTTAGGAACAAACCTCAAAGTCTCCCCTTTCAAAAGAGACCAAAAGCATGCATATACTCCAAAGGGTTCAAGAACAGCATGCATTTTAATTTGGGTAGGCCTTTTTTAGGCGTTTTTGGCAAATATTGCAGGATGTTTAAAAGGTTAAGAAAAACAGGTCCATATGAGATTGCTGATAGAAACAGTTAGATGAAAGAGTGCAATAATAATAAGAATAATCATTATTATTATTATTATTATTATTATTATTATACAATATTGAATATCTTTGTGTCATGACTACAAAGTGGAAACATATCACCAACAATATGAGGGTTCCAAGGGGGGCATAACCCACTTCAGAAATGGATTTCAGGCCCTGATATAGTCCATTGTTTAAGTGTTTCATATGATTTCAGTTGCAATTCTGAGGGAAATGGTAGTCAAATTAATTTCTAATTTCTTTTGAAATTCTACCATCTTACTTTTAGGAAAGTGTCAGGTAAAGGAGAAGGAAAAGAGGAGAAGAGATGGAATTCTAGAAGATAGTATGAAGAGTGATGTAAAAAGCAGGTTTCACTATGCTGTGGAGTCAGCTGCAACAGTTCCTATATTCAACCATTGTTTATATTTGTTTTATTTTATATATATTTATTTTATGCCAGAGTGTCATCTACTGTATAAAGTGCCGAAAAGAATGAACTCATGTACAGATGCAATTAAAAACTATCAACTTTTCAGAATATCTCGCCATCGATATGAATTTGATTGAGACATAGTCAACAGTATATGATATAGCATAGTTCATCACATTACTACATTCACCATGGTAAAAATACATAACATCTGAATTGTCCTCCTTTTTAAAAATTAGAGATAAGTAACATGTGAAATTGCAATGACATATTTACCATTGAACTATGAATGTTCCCATTTTTCATTTCAGAAATCTGGTCACCTTAAATGCATGCTGCTAACCTTAGCACGTTACCCAACCTCAGTTCAGCACATATATCTCAAACAATGTAATCTCCCATTTACAAGGTGTTTTCTTTGGAAAAGTTATAGTAGTTCCTCCACATTCACCATGAATTACAATTGTTTTGTCAGACCAGCATTGCAGCTAGGTCGCACTGCCTATTCCACTACATAGCGCAAGTCGTGACCACTGAGTATAACCATTTTTTGGTTTAAGAAGTACATGAAACTCATAGTACTCTGTTTCATTGCAATTCTCAAGTACAAAATGATGCATAATAGTGCAATAGTATACAATTATGGATGCAACTAAAGCTAAATTCTCATTGAAGTGTCCATAATTATAGTCAATTGTGTATTGTAACTGCACAGACCTGAGTTTAAAAAGATGAACACTTGTTATTTTGTGTATATTCAAACTCTGCACCACTGGAGATAGAAGGAACATATTTAACTTTGTTAACTTTCCTAAGTTTGCCATTGAATTGTATTCAGGTGTGGAATTGAGACTTCAGGCCAGGTGCTCAGTCATTGACATTCAGTACCATTTTCTGTAACACTGCATCTCCCATGATTCCAGTTGAAAAATCAACCAAAATAAGTTGTAATATGATTGTGTTTTCTTCTCGATGCACGTTCTCCTAGTTCTCCATGGAAAGGGTAAGTCTGTTCTGGAAGGAGTTAGATATCTGGCAAACTCAAGGTTGTGACCATTGCATTCTCCTTTTGGCTTGGATTTGGTTAACCAGGTTCTTGTTCTAGGCAGCCAATGGAGGAGCAGGGTGAAGATGAAGCTCACATCAAACCACAGGAAATCAATGCAGTTCCTTCTTTCCAGGAGTCCTCGGAATGGGCATGATTAGTTTAGCTAACGATTGGCTAACGATCCAAAAGCCCAGGCTAGAGTCTAATCCTCTGTGAGCTGCCCATGCCTCGGCTAGAATCTGACATCCAGATCCAGAAGAACGGAAGGAGAGGAAACTGAAGAGACTTCTGAATTAATGTTTCTCAGACAGCCTAATGCTATTAGCATTAATAGAGTGGAATGTTGACTATGTGTTAGAGGAGTGAATTACAGTGGCTCGTATAGACTTCATTTAAACTTTTGTAGATAGCGCATTTAAGGTTAAAACTGTATTGTTTTTTATTAACTTAATACTTTCATAAATTCAAGAATTTTAAAGTTTAAAATCCCCCATTGACACTGAAAATGTGAGTGAAAGATGCCAAATTATTGTCACTCCTCAAACAGCTGTATTTTTATATATAAATTGTGCCTAAAACTTTTGCACAGTAATGTATATATGATACATGTTTGCTAGATCTACACTCAGGGCCAGCACTGGACATTTTGATGCCCTAAATTCCGCGATCGTCAGACTGGGATGGGAGAGGGGTGTAGGTGTGGTGATAATTTGCGCAAGGTGATAATCTGATGTGGTGCGAGCTGCGAGGCGATTGTATGTTTTCCATAACTGCTATCGGGTCATTGAACAACAAATAATATGCAAGGAAGGGCAGTCGTTGAAGTTTCTGGTGCCCCTCAAGGGAGTTGTTGGTCTACGCAGATTATGTAATATGCGTATAGGGAACGGTGGTACTGTCTACACTGATATATTAGATGGAAACTTGTCATCACAGTCTGAAAAGTGTCCATTCAAAATGTCCATCAGTCCCAACTTAAATGTTTGTTTAGTAAGTACTTTGGTTAATTTCCTTTTGCTTTCAGATATCTACAGGATAAGAGTGCAATACTCACAGCCTTGTTTTTCATGCTGATTTTTCGATAATTGTATCTATTCCACAGAATTCCACTATTTTCCACTGAAATCAGCCCAAAAAATGAAAAAAGAGAGCTTCCAGAGACCTCCGCTTGTGAACTAATTTGAATTCACGCTGGTGTTGAGTGGAATGTTGATACCCTGATGCGACTGAAACTTATACAAGCTTGTGCCTATATAACACATTCGCTAAATCCACAGAATTCCTTAAATTGGTAAAGTTTTTTCCCTCTGCCATCTTTTCCTCAATACATTTGCTTTGACCTAAAAAAAAGAGTTAAGAATATCAGGATGCTTTGCTATATAAATATACTTTACATTCACTTCCTTTTTAAGGCTTGTGAGACCCCCCCATCCAAATGCGAGTGATGTTTGAAAATACAGTATTAAAATAACCCCAAGGAACTTATGCTGAGACTCGCGACTGGCAGATAAGGCTGTTTGCCCAAGCGTGCCTTAGCTGTGGAAGGATTTTGGCACGTCTCATCAGGAAGTCTTAGGGAAGCATTTCCTCTTTTTATATTCCATCTGAATGCAGCATAGACTGTATGTGTCGATTCGAGAATTCATAAAGAGGCTTGCTTGGAGCTACAGCCTTTATGAGACCAAAGCTTTCAAAGGAAAAAGGTTGCTTACCACATCAGGGTTTAATGGTACCATCTCTCTTGCCTGCACTTTTTTAAACTCTCCTTTTTCAACACTCTACTTTTCTTTCTTCTTAATCATCCCTTCATGTTCTGTCTCTTTGCAAACCAAACCGTACAATCACACAGTATGGCCCTCATACACACACATGCGGGCCACACACAAACTTATGTTTGGCTTTGATGTACCCTTCTTCCTATGTAGCTGAGAGCACAGGGAGTTGGGGGAATATAGATCATGGTGGCTGGGAGGGTTCTGTGCATTATCTAGCTTTCTCAGGAAGCATCCCGGACGTGCCAGCTGGAGATAGAGAGAAGGACTCCACCGGCAGCCCTGTCGCACCTACCCAAAAGAACTTCCAATCTGCCCCACTTACTATTGTTGAATTGTTCCCCGCCTTTCATTCTCTCAGCTCTTAATAAATCTCTGAAAACTGCATTTAAGGACCAGTTCACCCAGAAATGTAAATTCTGATATTGTTCTTAATTTCTTGAAATGTACTAAACACAAGTACATATACACAGATTTGGGCACTGCATTCTTCATTTGTGGTCCGTGTGAACATTCTTGCGTAACAATGGCGGGAACAAACCTCAATACTCAAGAGGGCAATAGAAGTATTATATTAGTAGTATAGTAAGTAGGATTATAAGTAAATATTCTCTTGAAACTGTTGCTCCACCATGTAGTTGACTTGAAAGAGAAAACTCATCATAGAATCAAACAGTTCACACTAATATCCGTATTGCTCCACTAATGGCAATTTTGAGAATGCAACATGTACTTGCGTCGTGTTATAAATTGTGTCATGACACATTTTGGAATGCAACAACGCACATTATTGCGTCTTGCATTGCTAGCTGCGTTCACTTGAAACTGGATTGCAAGAGTTTAGTGAATGAGACGCAGGTTTTTTCGCACTGAAATACTGTGCCTAAAAATGGCACAATTGTTTAGTTTCCTCTTGTCTTTCTTTGCTCTTTTAATCTGTCTTGGCAAAAAAGAAAGAAATCTCAGCTGATTGACATCATGCCAGAAAGATTTTCTTTAATTTGAGACAAAGACACTACAACATATGCACAAGGCCCTGAGAAAGGCAGCCATTCTTTCAAGTGCAAAGGAAAACAAATACTCATGCCAGCTGGTGTTATCATTGAAAGCTTCGCACCACAATAGAGAGGCTCGACCAAGAATGCAACATTGAACATCATAGCGCATACTGCATAGTGCCCTTGGCTTTTGTCAGAGGTTGTGATCCCTTCCCTATGGTTTCATACCTAAATCCATTTCCTCAAATGGCAGTGGTGTTCTTGATTTATTTATTGATTTACCATATTTCGTAGGATGCAGGGAAAACTCAGTTGAAGGATGAGAGCAGGGTCCTTTAACCAACGTCGCGGACAGCTCAATGGCTCTGTTTGGTTGATTTATATGCGTATTCTGTTTAGAGATCTTTTTAAATCTGCAGCATAACACTTTCTGTTGCCTTTCCCAAGGGGACACACACATTTACAGATCGTGGATAGACTTTAGATAATCTCAGGCAGTCTGCAACACACTGGCCTTTATAGGATCTGATCTGTTGGGAAGCTATTCTGGAACAATTAATGAATGACAGTTACATACTGTGTATATATATATATATATATATCTTTTCTGACACTACACTCAAAGCACTTTACAAAGGAATGGGGACTCAACCACCACCAGTGTGCAGCATCTACCTGGATAATGCGATGGCAGCCATAGTGTGCCAGGACACTAACCAGCAACTGGAGGAGAGTAGAGATAGTGCTAATTAATGGATGGGGATTATTTGGAGACCATGATTGATAAGGGCCAATGGGGGGAATTTGGCCAGGATACCATTGTTACACCCCCACTCCTTTTGAGAAGTGTCCTAGGGTTCTAATGACCACAGAGAGTCAGGACTTCAGTTTAACATCTCATCCAAAGGAGGGGCGACTTTTTACAGTATAGTGTTCCCATCACTATACTGGGGCATTAAGACCTACACAGGTCTGCAGGGTCAGTCTCCCATCCAGATACTGACCAGGCTCAGCCCGGCTTAGCTTCAGCAGGCAACCAGGCTTGAGCTACAGGGTGATATAGCTGCTGGAGTGGGCAGGAAAAGTCAAACTTATGGGATTTTATAGATGAGATCTTACAGGCTGATTTTGAGCGGTATCTCATAAGCTGTACAGTGCAACAGTGCACCATTCAAGAAAAGATCAAGTTTTTGTTTTTTTTATGGCATGCACTAAAAAAATGACTTTGTGTGGAAGTACTGTAAACACAGTAGAATTTAATTTTTTTAATAATGAATTAGTACGTTCAAGCGTGAACTTGAAAATAAAAAGCAATTGTTCTCAATAAAATCATGACAAATTAACACTTACTTAACACTCTTAAGTATCTATTACTGTATTATTATATTGTTTGTAATATTTAGTTAATCATCAGCTGAATACAATGTAGAAAGACCTTTTAATATTTATTTGCAGATTTGACTATTTAACAGATATACAATTATTCCATATTACATTTACAAGTATATTTTACTTAAAATAAATTTTTTTAAATTAATTTATAAATATATATATAAAATTCAAACCCATATGAATTTCTTTCTTAATTATTTGTGTCTTGTATTTCAGTAAAAACATATCTACAAATTCTTAAAACAATAGATATTTACTTTACAAGCAAAATGCCATTTGATATTAAGACTTGTTTTCAGAGAAATCTGACAAATGTTTTATTTATTTATAACTTTATGCTTGGAAAAAAAAAAAAACTGCCAGGGAGTAAGAAAAATAAACTTGTTTTCCCTTTACAACAAGAAAGAGGTAATAATAAAAAATAATAAAAAAAAAAATAAAATAAAATAAAATGAAATAAAAATTGAGTAGAAAATAAAGTATATACAGAATGGACAATAAGACAGTATATGTATATACACACGTACACATATACATACGTACACATATACATATACACACAGATACATATATAAATCAATCAAAATTGCTCCCTTGCAGTGTGGCAAATGATGAAAATTATGTAAACTGAACACATGCACGATTAGTCAGAGGAAGATTAATTCAAACAAAATCTGGCAACCTTGAGACAAAGCATGCAAACAGCCATGTAGTGCCTTACATGGCTCTTCCCTTTTGTGTGTGTGTGAGTTTTTACCCACGTTCATCCTTTTGCGCAATTCATCACAAAATATAAGTAACTGTATTCCACTACAGTTACAGTTTAAATAATTGTTAATTAGAATACAGTTAGATTCAAAAAGTATTTTGATGACTGAAGAGATTACTTTTATTTGCATTTTATTTGTCATTTGTTTAATTTAATATTTAGTACTTTCAAATGGAAAACATTTATACATATAAATGATGCGATCCAAAGTGCATTTGAACAGCAGTGAAACACTTTCTTATGATGTGTTACTGTAAAGGATTTAAGGGAAAGGAAGAGGCGAGAACCGGCTGGACGATATAAATAATATTTCAATAGTAAACTTAAAAGACAAAACACATGTCCGTAAATTATCTCTCGTCGCACCGCCGTCTGCCATCGGCCTTTATCCCTCTCGGAGGCTTGATTATCCTGATACGGGTCCAGGTGTGTATCGTCACAACCCAGCCTCGCCCTCCGCCCTGCCACAGTTACATTCATACGAGCAGACAGAGAAGTATGTTTGAAGTAAGTTTGGTGCAGAAGAAATAGAAATAAACCATGTGTAATTTGTCAGCTTTATGCTAAGCTAAAATGCTATTTCTAGCCATTTTACATGCACATGTTATGAGGCACGATCATATATATTTTTTTTTTATCAAGAAAATTACATTTGGATCATAATATCTTTTTTCTAGAAGACCTTTGATATTAGGGTAAAAAAATCTCATTCTTGATAATATTTTTTGTATTGTTTTCCTGTAAAAATATCTAAAAATCCTTAAAACAAGATCAGTTAGATTTATCTTGTTTTAGAAACAACACTGCATATGATAGTTAGATTTTTCAGAGAATGTATTTTTAACATACTTTGTCTTACTGTACCGGCAGAGTATTTATATTCAAAACAAGTAAAAAAATCTACCAGTGCTGAAGAAGTAATCCAAAGTATTTAGAATATGTTACTGACCTTGAGTAATCTAACAAAATATGCTACAAATTACATTTTGCAGAATGTATTCTGTAATCTGTAGTGGAATACATTTCAAAAGTAACCCTCCCAACCTGTGTGTGCGAGCAATTCTGGGGGAGTTATGTTCCGTCTTTCCAGCCAACAAAGGCTGTACTGGCAACGCATCTGTGATTTATACAAAACTCAGTGCTCAAACAGTTTTACTCATACAGTCTTTGAAACCACAGAATAAATGTATTTTATATACATACATCCAATTCATCACCAAAGTACCACAATTAAAATTTTTACAGCTCTTATACACACAGTCAATACATCAAACACAATCTTACTCCAATGTGTGCTGCACATAATATGTAATATGTTTATTTTATGTAACAAACAGCCAAATTGTCACCAAAGTACCACGATAACAGTTCACAGCTTGTATATGCAGAGCCATCATATCTAAACTTGATCTTCCCATGCACGCAGCCACGTCTGCTGATTAGGTGCAGATGCGGTTCCCAAAAAAAACTTTCTGCATTTTTACATTTTCCATAAAACAAACATTGCTTAGTATGTTTTTTAAAGCAATTTGAATTATTGGGACACTAGAAATGTTCTCATAATCCACATTTATAGCATAATACCCTTGTAATTACCAGTTTGTAACTTAAAAACATTTCCTCGTAAAACACCCAAACCAGTCCACACACACACACACACACACACGCACGCTCAAACACACCTGAGATGTCAAACAGTGAATAGGCAAACAGGACTGCTGATATTATTTGTTCCTATTTTTTTTACAGCTATAAAACTAAATAAATAAAAAAGTACTGCAGACATAACCTATTTGTTCACATGTTTACTATATTAAATACAGTATTTTTTCATGACTGTTATGAACCCCTAGCAATTTAAAAGATATGTGTTGAAGGGGAAGGTGACATAAAAAGTATGCGTGCAACTTTGATATGGAAAACCGTAAGTATTTATTTAACACCCATAATCGAAAACCAAGACGGAAAAAACATTTATAATAACAAAAGGTAAGGAAGATTACCATAACACCAAACTCAATGCAACATAAACAAACAAAACATTTCTCGAACATATGAGGATGAATCAAAGTAGAAAAATTAACCATTAAACAATCGTTAAACATAGTAATAATTTAATTAGAATAGACTACAGACAAAAGGACTTGTTTGCTGGACTGGTTAAAGTATCTTCACCCTCTTCTCAAGCTCTGCATCGGAGTCTTTTGTACTTGTTTCAATCAGTGTAGCTCAGATGAGCAAAAGTGTCTGAGGTGCTCAATGGCAGACCCAGGAGGACACACGCTCAGAAAGAAAAAGAGAGAGAGAATGATCATGAGTGAGAGAGCAAGAGCAAAAGAGACAGAGAGAAAAAAACTCCACTCCACATTCACGGACCGTAACACTCCCACACTTAAAAGAAGAACCTGCTTTTTAACAGGTTCTTGGTAAAGTGAAATGGTTAAAGCAAAAAAAACAAAAAACAAAAAAAACAATCTTTAACACACAAATTACCTTACCCTCTAGAGATATCATCTGCAACAATGTTCTCAGCTCCTTTTTTGTGTGAAATTTTAAGGATATAAGTTTGGGCCATTAAAGTCCATTGCATCAAGCATTGGTTATGATTGAACAGCTTACTGATGAAGACCAATGGATTATGGTCTGTATACACCTCAACAGGAGTGGAGGTAGAACCCACATACACATTGAAATGTTGTAGGGCAAGCAGTGTCTCCTTCTCTATGGTGGAATAGTTAATCTGATTACAAATGAACTTGGCTGAGAAGTAAGACACTGGATGATAGATGCCATCAACACCATCCTGAAGCAAGACAGCTCCAACTCCTGTCGCGTTAGCATCCACCTCAAGCTTAAATGACCGAGACAAATCAGGAGATAACAACACCAGAGCACTGCAGAGGAGAGACTTAGCACACATAAAATCATGCTGACACTTTTGTTAAAGGGGCAACACCAATAGAGAAATTTTTACAGAAACATCTGAAATACCCAGCCATACCCCAAAAATTAGTCACAGCTTCTGCCTTGTGGTAGGTGCAGGGTATGACATGATAGCTGCCACCTTCGCATCCATTGGACACACTTTCCGACCTGCTTCCCTAAGTATGTAACCGTTGCTTTTACGAATTTACATGTCAGCAAATTCAATGTCAGGGAGACCGGAGCAAGTCGATCAAAAACAGCATGCAGTGTTAACGTGTTCAGGCCAAGTAGAAGAGTAAACCACCACATCGTCTTAATAAATATTACAATTCAAAACGTCACCAAGAACCATTGAAAAGAGGAAGGGGCGATTCATAAACCGAACATTCTTGTGTACTGGAGGAAATGATCAGAGGTTATAGAAGCGCTCAAGGTCAAAAGCATGTGCCATTAACCTTTTAAAAGGTCCAATTTGGTAATATAGCTCGGTTTTCAAAGCCATACTGTAACAGATATTCTATCTCTTTCCTCATTGTTTCTCTCTTACCAATCAGCAATACACATAGAATCAAAAGCTATAATACAATTTTAAAAATAAGTGTCTACACTTTGACCCTCTTAACTGGCTGTACAGTGTCAAATGCCCAAATAACTCACTCCAGGGGGTACTGCAGAGGAAATTAGTTTAATAAAAGGTTAAGGATAATGTGCTATTGTATGCAGAACCCACCCCATTGTTTGTTAAAGAATTTAAGACGATTATAAAGTATCATCCATTGTTTTTAGAACAAGAGGTTAAGGTTAGGCTAGTTGTCATGGACGAGTTAGTCCCTAGCTTTATCTACACAATTCTGAGGGCAAAAGATATTTTTCTACATTTATAGCCATTGAGAAGTAGCCAAGCATTCTGACATGTATAATCTTGTTTCAAGAAACATATAAATTGGAAATTCTTCATTTGATTATAGCACATGTTTTGCCAGTGACCATTTTTTCTGTATCATTCTTTCTTTTATATATATATATATATATATATATATATATATATATATATAAAAATTTAAGTGCTTGTACTATTTAAAAAAAATACAGCTGTATGAATATGACCTGCAATCTCTTTAGCACTCTGGCAAAAGGGAAAGTGGGAAAGTGAACATTTACAGTGACAGCAAAACATTTAAATTCGATTTTCATGTGTTGTGCAAAGAAATAGATGCTTCTTTCAGCTTGTTGAACATGCATTTTCATTTGGGCATTTCTAAGTGCCAAGTGCAGGGGTCATTGTAACCAGATTGTGAGCGGATTGCTGTACAGCTAGAATAAAAGTATCATCAAATCAATGTGCAATAAATGCAATAAAATATATTCCCTTCCCTGCAATCAATACTAGACATGATACCGAGATGGACGTTGAGGATTTTTAATTTCAAAGAAAAAATATCAGTGAGCCAAACAGCTGAAACCAGGACATTATAAAAGATTTTACTGTAATGACGGGACTCCAGGACACACCTCACCTACCAACTTCTGGTCACCATAGTTTTCTACCTGCTTTGCTTCTCTCCATGATGTACTGTAGCGATTCCCTCCCGCTCTGTCTTTACTAATGTAATGAGTGCAATAGACCATCTGCTAGCGCTATTGCCGCCTAGTAGCATATTAAGGTGACACGTTTAAAAACGTATCGCAACAAAAATGAAAACAAAATGTTTTTTAACGATTATTTTTATTTTATTTTAGTTTTTTTTCCAGAACCATAAACATTTATTTTAGTTTAGTTTTAGTTTTCGCTAGTATATTGACTTATAATTCAGTTTACGAAAATAAAAACAAATTACATTCGGTTTTGTTTTAGTTTATGATAATAACCTTGATCCTGACACACTAATTTGGTTCCAAGAAACAGATAAACTAAAAATATATATATATTATAGTTCTTTATTATTACTATTATTTTTTAGTTGGGCATAGGCACAGCTCAGGATAGTTCCTAGTTAAAAGTTTGGGACTGTACTGTTCTTGTGGTCAATCAGCATTGTCAGGATGTCATTTCAAGAGGCTCCAGAGTCATTAGTCACACAGCTCAGGTGATTATCTAAAAAAAAAGAAGAAAAATAATCTTGGTTTGAAGTTTTAATTGGAGACAGGAAAGCTTGTCCAGTGTATAAAGTAAATTTTCTCTGTAGGCTTGCCTTGGATGCTGGCTCCTTCTCTTTTAGGGGCAGGAGTGAATGTTGGGGGAGGGTGGGCAATCATCCAGGCTTGGTGTAGTGGGCTTCAATGATCCAGGGGATGGTAAGATGCCCTGGGCAGGGTTCAAGAGAGAGGGACTGACACTGAGCAGCAGCTGTACAGAGTGGGCACAACAGCCGGCTCGCCAGTGGGTATTTTACAGCAGGGTAAAGCGGCCAGGAAGTTAGAAAAGGATGAAGTGAGAGAATGAGAGAGGCTGAGCGAGGCAGAGAGAGAGGCAGAAATATGGGATGAAATTAGACTCAAAATGTTTAACAAATGCTTGCATACTTATCCATACATTTTATAAATGTTGCAAATACAATTCACAAACAAATGCCTTTCAACATGTGTCTATAAAATTAAAAATTAAATTAATGAGCTTGGATTTTTTACAAATAGAGACATATTTGTGAACACAAATGTTCCCTTTTGTATAAACGTATCATAATGTATATATGCAACCAAATGAAAATGTTCCAAATCAAACACAAAATGGTCTTGTGAAGTATTGATTGTATATTTGTGGATCAAGTGACACGCATTGATGTCAATTTGTGTTGATACTGCAATATACAAAAACGTTCTTGAATCCAAGAATTTACTTCAGAATTTCTTAAACAAAAAAAAATTCTGCTCGTGTTTCATGAATGAAGCCCACATTTGTGATTTATAACAGTGAAATGGTCTGCCATAACAACACAAGAGTGTTAAAGAGAAGAAGAAAGAATGTCATAGACATCTGGGATGCCAGGATGGTGAGTAAATCTTCAAAAATTTTAATTATTGGGTGAACTATCACTTTTAAGAAATGCTTTTGAAATTAATATTTATAGCCTTATTATAAAATAGTTTTTATGAAATACATTTACATCACATGAAAACCAATTTCTACAACATCAGACCTTGTATAAATCTTAATATAAAGTATGTGACCTCTTTAGTTAATCATCTGTAATCATGATTCATGTTTAATGTAGGCACTTGTAGCTCTCTGCATTGATGCCTTATATGAGACCAAGAAGTAACATCTTCTGACAGTGAAACCTGAGAAATGATGTAACAGCATAATAAGAGAAGGTCTGCACACTAAAAATGTTTCTTAAAGAGACGTTCATTATTTAGCAGAAGGGGATTTAAAAACCAATTGTCAAAAGCCATCCTCAGTGTGTCAACTTGCATCTTTTTTGTTCTTCTTAAAGATAACCTGTGAGTGTTATCGGGCATACATAATTAACTGATCAGTCTTCTCTTATTTTTGTGATAGTTCCTTGACCTCTGCACCTGTTTGGAGACGACAAGAACTTTCCTCGTGTTTTGACAACACAAACAGTTTCCAGATTCACGAAATATTCTTAAGAACAAAATTCTTTTTTAACTACCATTTTCTTAAGAATATTTTGTGAATCTGGACCCTGTTTGTTGTTGACAACGGCAATAAATGGCAGAATTCATCTTTAGTGTTTTTTAATTGGTATCGGTGCACCTCTAGGTCTAATTTTTTATTGTTTTTTAAAATGTTGCAAATGTATGTAGGTAATGAAAATTGAGATAAAATACTTATTTATAATTTTCAGTTATATTTATGATCATTACATCAAACACTTTTTCTTAAGTCGTTATTTTAAATAAGTATCATCTTAATTTGTTACTCAAAAAAGCATCTTGCTGTCTCAAAATCATTTGCATTAGTTGACAAATTGTGCCCTATAACGACTGCCCCGATATCTACACAATATCACTTTAAACCCCCTAGGGGGCTTTTACCCCAAGAGGGTATTTTCACCTAAATTATGTTAACACATTTTGACCTTGGTACATTCTGTGACCAGAAAAAGCTATATTTCCTTAAGGTGTGCCTTTAGCCCCGTTGTACCCTATAGGCTGCTGCTTAGGGCCCCCAAGCCACCAGGGGCCCTGTAAAGGAGGAGAAATGCAGCCACACCACTGGTAAGAAATGAATGTTACTACCTGGCTAGACTGTGTTTGTTCGTTGTCATGCATTAAATTACAATAATTAGTTAGGTAACCTTTTGCAGTTTTTTAAAAGTACATGTTTTATTATTAGGTACACGTTAATTTTTATTAATTTATTATAATATATATATATATAGGTTTCGCTTAGGGCCCCCATATGCTCTGAGTTAGTGATGTGCATAGATCTTGCAGGGGCAGTGGCGAAAGGTGAGTGTGAATAGAAATCTGCCACCAATAGTTATTGAGGGGTTGGGGGGAGTAGTGCGACAACAGTTGAAGGTGCCCTTACATTTGTGTATCCCTCATTCTGTTCACATCAGTGCTCTGAAGCTGCCTTACCCTCATTTCAGTCCAAACCCGTATGCTTTTATTTGTGTTCCGTGGAGCACAAAAGGAGAATAGAAAAAAAGACAAAAATAAAACTCATAGTCAATGCGCTATACTCCAATTCTTCTTATTTCATACAATAGCTTTCTGTGAGGAACCAAACAAAATTTTAGCCATAATAGATTGATAATCTTCTCTCTTTCCAGATTAATCCAGTTACCTCAATAGGAAAATTATGTAATCAGATTACATTTAGTTACTAAAAGTTACCTCAAGATCGAATATAGCTATGTGAAATATTATTATATACAGTATAAGACAAAAAACAGGGACACTGCCTCTTTAATAGGAAAACTGAATATGTTCAAATGTAGAACAACTCTGCATTTTTAACCAAATCAGGTGATCTGTTACAGAAAAAACTATTTTATTTCTCATCAAGCAAATATAGTTAGAACAGATGCGCTGAATTATGTCTTGGTTAACATTAAACAAAATATGACATGATATACCTCAGATTCAAAAACTGCCATGTATTGCAGTTAGCATGCAGACTAATTGGCACTGACAATTAATTAACTGCTGACTGCAATAGGTAGATCACAGGTTCATATATAAAGATCTTCTTTATCATCATTATTATTATTATTATTATTATTATTATTAATGCCTCCAGTGCCTGTCCTCTGCTTGCTCATTATCCACAGTCAAACATCACCAGCTAACGTTTATGGGTGATTCTATGTTTAGGTTTAAGATATAGGTAAAAAAAAATATTACAGAAAACAGTTTTAGAGTTGTCACACACTAAAGTTTCAACAGTAGGCATTTGGTGTACTTGAATACTGGCCGTTTGCCACTTCTATTCCTGCTCCTGCAAAAACATCCGAAATACAGACTTACAGTGAAATTAGGGAAAACTTATGACTAATTTTAGCTATCCTAGCTAACATGATTTTCATATGGGTCTTACCTTTAAATTATGTATCGGGTCCTTGGAAAAACACTGGATCTTCAGAGCTGGATGGGATAAATTGCACTGAATTGTAATGTTGTCTCCCTTTTCTCCATTGAAGTGAGAAGAATGTTGGAATTTCCATAGAAATTATAATATTTCTCCAGTGGCCACAGCATTTTTAATAGTTTGACCTCATTTGGAGAGCACAGTGTTGATTTGAGACAGGTGTTATTTGCGCATGCGACAGTAAGTGGTGCCAGTTCAACACAGAACCAAAAGCAATCTCCAGCGTGGATCTGATCACATCTGTACCACTCTAAAGCAAGCAGCGGTCTTGTCAGGAGGATCTTTTCTTTATTTTTTATATATACTGAAAATTTAAATCCCACTTTTTACCAAATGTAACTGTAATCTGAATATTTTGTGTTTTATGTAACTTTAACAGATTACAGTTACACATTTTTTGTATTCTGATTATTTAATGCCATTACAAGTATTCCATTACTACCTGAGCCTGCTTGTACTATAATTAGGACTTGCCATGAGACCGAGTTGAAACAATAGCAGAAGGGTTTGATATGGGGGTCAGTCAACTTGTCATTTTTGGTTGTACTATTCCTTTAAGTGTACAATATTAGACATTGACGCATTAATGATTTAAATGCAGAATCTACCACCTCTTAACGATGTGGCACGTCTACACTGTCATTAGGGTTGCATTGTCTAATCACCCTCTCACACAAAATCACCAAAATCCACTGCAATTAATGGCATAGTCCAAATACTTCATGATTTTGGGTGATATCCATTAGTTTATTTTCTCCTTTGTACTCATATGAAACATCTCGCCTTCTCGCATCGTTGTAAAATTACAGGTCTATTCATCAATTACAGGCCAGCCTGCTGATTGTCAAAGAATGCCAGCATATTTAGTTTACGAGCTCATTAGACCAACAATATTGTACTTAGCCTCACCTTGTTACAGGGAGAATTCTGTAAACACATTGTTTGTGCATGTAATCAGTGTCAGTGGGGAGAGTGAGACAATCAGCCACATTTTCTGGATAAATGAGCAAGGTAGGAAATGCGGTCAGTGAATGAACAATTCATCAGCGGCAGAAGGACGGCCTGCCACCGAGAAAGAAAAGCAAAAAGGAGGAAGTAAAAATATGAAGATCAGAGATCAGTCCTGCATGACAGAATTATCTCCATGGTTACTTTTACCCTTGCAATTACCAACTGATGAACGTTCATTATTGTACAATCACCTGCAGCAACTCTAAAGAGTTTTCTGGCTTTATTAGCTTGTCTAAAGCCCTGTATATTCTAGTATACTCCGAAAAGCTGACAAAATGTACATTTTATATGATATACAGCATTGAAATTTACAGTCTTCAGGGAAAATGGAAAAAAAATAATAATATTACACTACACAGGTTTTTGTCCAATCAAATGATCTCTTTAATGAGAATATGCCTCCCTCTAATAGCACCTTCAACCATTGTATGAAACTGTGGTTTATAGTTTTGATTTAGCTAAAGCCTATTGGCTATTTTAAAAAAGCCTTTCAATATGTCTCGCCCACAATTCCTGTTTTAGGACATTCGTAAGCACAGGACAGAAATAACATTATCTGTTGATGTGTTCACAGCTCTCTCAGACAACCCCCCAACCCCCCCACCCCCCAAAAACACAGAGAAATCTTGAAAAGCTTGTTGCGTCAACATTATCATCTCTTGCCTCATCCCTCAACTTGCCTTTTTTCGTTTCAGTCTGCCTGAATTCACCTCCTCATGCTCTAGTTGTCCGACACCTCAGATCAACAGGAATAAACCTGCTCGATCTGAAGCCTTATGAGTTTGTGCTTTAGGTCGGTGGCCTAACCTCATAATGAGATCATTGTATCTTTGCCATCTCCACTGTAATGCTATTGTATGCCAATCAAAAGTGAAGTAAAAGAGAGTTAAGCTGGTGTTATGAGGTGAATCAGGCCTTAAATAACTACGCCCATCGATCAGACATCACACGGACAGCTGTTCCCATGGAAACAATGGTCAAGCAGAGCACTATTCTTACTGTTGTTTAAATTACCACACGACTGGCATTCATAAATGAAACCCCACCGCTCCAGTTCCCTGTGTGTTACATGTAGCCTAGCAGACAGAGACTATGTATTACTGTATGTATTTTTGTAGTTTTAGTGATTTATAAATAAGTAAGATTAAGACTTTAATCATAAGTTGCAAAAAAATGAGAGGTTTGTATATTTATGTGTCTGTGATTTGCTCTATAAGGATTCAGTCAATACAGCTGATGAACCAAAAGCGTAGTACATTGCTAAATGTGATTATTTGTCCTGGAGCAACATTCTTATCAACCAATTCGAATTCAGATTTCGGCTAGAGAGCTATTTAGAATTTGAACTTGAGTTCAACCAATCAGTTGCACTCTATAAATTCGTTTTCCTCAATACCCAAAACAAAATCCCAAATTTCTGTTTGTGATAGCTCGCTCTATGATCTGTGCCGATCAGTGTCAGTTTCTGTTTTTGGGATTTTTGGTGAACAATGGGTGATTATCCTGTGTGATTATCTTTGTGAACATCTAGAGAAATAACAGCATGTCAGTCATTCTGCATTCACGTCTAATCGCACGTCTAAGCTCTGCATGAGCAATGTTCTTTGGAATGGTGTTTTAAAAGTAACTTCTTCAAACACTTTTCAGTTTACACATATGAAACTCCCCCACATGAACCATAAAATGTGAAAAAGCAGCAAAATTGAAGATGGAAGGGAAAAAAGTCTAAGGATGAAAATGAAAAAGGAAGGATGAAAAATATAGGAAGATAGGAAGAAAAAAGTGAAGGAATGAAGAAAGGAAGCAAAATGTGAATGAAGGAATTAAGCAAAAAGTAGGGACAATTTTAAGGGAAGGAAGAAAGGAAGAAATTAAAAGAGAATGGAATGAAAGAAACAAAACATAAATAAAGGAACAAAGGAATGAAGAAAAAATGGTGAAGATGGAAGTAATACATGGGGGGAGGAAGAACAAAGAAAGAAATAGACAAAGTGAAGGAAGGAAGGAAGGAAGGAAGGAAGGAAAGGAATGAAGGAATGAAACAAAAACTTAAGTAGGGAAAGTTTTAAGAGAAGGAAGAAACGAAGAAATTAAAAGAGAAGGGAATGAGGAAGCAAAAAATAAAGGAACAAAGGAAGGAAGACAAATGGTGAAGATGGAACCAAAAAGTGGAGGAAGGAAGGATAAAAAAAGAAATAGAGAATGTAAATGAGAAAGAAAGGAAGTGAGGAAGCAAAAATTAAGAATAAATGGAAAGAAAGGTGGAAGAAAGCATAGGAACATAGGATGAAAGGAAAAAGGAAAACCAAATAGATAGAAGGACAGATGCTCAGAAAAGGGAAAGAGGAAGGAAAAAGTAAATGGAGGAAAGGAAGAAAGAAAGAAACTAAGAGAAATGAACAAAGGAAGCAAAAAGCTGAGTATTGAAGCAAAAAGTGGAGGAAGAACAACGAAAGAAAGAAAGAAAGAAAGAAAGAAAGAAAGAAAGAAAGAAAATGAAAGAGACTATCACACATCCCCCTTTTTTAAACTAGTAACTAAGAAGTCTCAAAATATATTTATAATTCCATGACATCAATCTTTCCCATCATCCTATCCTGCTGACTGCAGGAAACTGAAAAGAAGAGGGTCCCACTTCCTGTCTGAGCATGAACTCATTGTACTGGCAGAATAGAATGTAGCTTTTATTTCCAGCGTGACTTTTCCTTCAATGAGATTTGGAGAAGGTGACTTTTATCCTTATTGAGAAGCAGTAGCACTTCACACTTGCATACAGCATAGTGCTTGGATGAGTTGAGATAGATAGGGAGGGTGCATAGAAAGATGGAATTCATAATCCAGAGCAGGGGGACCCATTTACTTTGTGCCTGTTATCTTTGTGTATGACTTGGACTGCATACTTGGTGGAAAGTGAGCAGTGGATTTGTGAAATACAAAGATGTATTATCTGAGCAAGGTAATGGAGCCACACGCTCTGATATTTCAAGGCTTACCATTCGCTGTTTCATACCTTCTTTTGAGAAAGAAATGGCCTGATGTATTAACCTGGGCAGAAATATGAAAAGGACCACTTACTGTATTGATAAAAAGTGTGTGAGAGAGAGCGGATCTCTGAAAATCCTGCTATCCTTGCAGAAATTGAGTGAAGTTAATAAGTTTACAACTGTGGTAACCTCAGTTTAGTGGAGCTGAAGGCTCCATTTCCTTTTCTCATGAACCACAGTACAGGTGATGCCTCCTGAACAGGAGTGCTGGGGAGGCTTCTTAGAATATAGCTTCCTCAGCTACAAGCTCATCTTAATTTAATGTAGTTAGAGGTGATGTATGTAATGTATTTTTGTTGTTAAAATACTCTCTGTCCCATCTTAATATAGCTGAACAACTATAAGTAAGCCATTCAAAAGTTAATTTTCCTGGTTAAGTGTAAGACTCTGTGACTGTGAACTCTGAGCAACCAATGGTGTGAGTTTATGGGTAATACTATTTGAAAACTCATTAATTATCTTTTCAATTGCTTTTGGTGCCACTTGCAGGGCAAAAAGTGCCAATTTTACATTTAATATACAGTCAAATTACCCTTTAAAAATAATATGCCACACTACAAGCTCCTTATAGGGGCTAACTCTACTTAAGGGGGCAATATAAAAAAAATGTAATTGCTAAAACAGTTTGAACAGACAAATTTCACCTAATACAACCAATACAAGCACACACAAAAAGTATAAAATGTTACAAAATCAGCAATGTATAATTTTTTTTCTCCCTACAGTGCTACTCATTAGAGTAAGTAGCTTACTACTGGAAAAGCTATTGTGGAAGTGAAGAGAAGGAAGGAAAATGAAGAAAAAAGCAAGCAAGACAGAAAGAAAGAAAGCAAGCAATAAAAAAGAAAGAAAAATAAAAACAAGACTAATAAAGGAAGGAAGGAAGGAAGGAAGGAAGGAAGGATGGATGGATGGATGGATGGATGGATGGATGGATGGATGGATGGATGGATGGATGGTTAAAGTTAAAGGAAGAAAAATTAAGGGAAGGAAGGATGACAAAAAAGAAAAGAAAAGTGAAGGAAATTAGGAAAGGAAGTGAAAAGGAAGGAAAGGTGGAATGGAAAGGCTAAAGGGAGATAGAAGGAAGGCAGAAAAAGTGTCAATTTCAAGTCAAGTAAATTTTCTCTGTATAGCGCTAAATCGTTTCAAAGCAGTTTTACAGAAAATCAGGCATTAACAAAAAAAATGAAACTGTAATATCTATAAACTCTTAGAGTGATCATTGTGTAGTTTGGTTAAATATGATGGTAAATTGTGTATAAAAATTTAATAATAATTGTATTAAGAACCCATGTGAGCAAAATGAAGGCGACTGTGACAAGGAACACAAAACTCCATAAGATGTTGGTTAATGGAGAAAAATAACCTTGGGTGAAACCAGATTCCCCTCTGGCTCAACAACATGAATATAATGCCAATATTAGTTATTTATGGTCATGTTCATGTTTGAGATTCATAAACTAAGTAATTGTTAAGGTCAAGTGTTTAAAAAAATACATAAATAAATAAATAATGAACTATTACATTAATGACTAGGGTTTTTGAAGTTCACATAGATGCATTGTCCATTGTTAGTTGGTTGATGAAGGCTTTTGTTGGCATTTAAATGATAGTCTATGTATTCCATTTCAAGAGTGTATCAATCAATAGTCAAAGGTGATGCAGGCAGAGATCAATGAGGTGCATCGACCAGCAGGTCATTTCGGAGAGTTTTGTTGGGGTTTATCCTAAATCCAAGGTTCAGGCAGTGGCATATGAAGTATCCAATGTTTTACAGTTGGAGTTGGCATCAATTCATCCTTTGAAGTCCATCGCAAAAGTCTTCTGGTCCCGGCAGACTAAAGCATGAAGTATGAAATAGGTGTATAACTGGCTAAATAGATGAGTCTTTATTCTAGACTTAAACTGAGTGAGTGTGTCTGCATCCGGAACAGTGCTAGGGAGACTATTCCATAGTTTAGGACTTATTAGTATAGTCATCCGGTTTAAGCCAGGTTTCAGTCAAACAGAATGCATCCAAACTATGATCTGTAATAATTCAATTTACAATTAGTGTTTTGGTAGAAAGAGATTTAATGTTTAATAGCCCTACCTTTATATGATGTATGATTGTGGCAGCGGGGGCGTGGTCAAGCGCCCGTCCGGAGAGGGGGAGCGGTAAGGGCGCTTGCACCTGAGCTAAAATATGTCTAACACCTGTCTCTAATTTCAGTGAGCACGGGGAGAGCGGCATAAAAGAGCCACAGCACCGCCAGTCAGGACGCCAGTCCAGTGTTGGCATCCCAAGTGTTTAGTTTGAGTGTACAAAAAGCTTTATTTTTGTTATAAGAAGTTTATGTTTGAACCCCTGTAATTTTACGTTGAATAATTAAAGACCCCTCACCTGTGTGCAGAAGCCTGTCCTCATGTCCTCCTTTTCCCCGCCCTGCCAAGAGCTTTTGTTACACTGGTGCCTAAACTCGGGACATTAATACATTGAAGGTCGTCCCGTAGAGTCCTCCCAGCTGGCCGAAGTCCTCCAGTCCCTCGCGGCATTACATCAGAGCCACCATCAGTCCCTGCTTGAGCTCCGAGAGGACCAAGATCAGTGGTTCTTTGAGATCATGCGGGCTCAAGCAGAGGACCGGCATGCCATCCGGAGCCTGCTCAGCCAGGAGGTCGCTCCCGCCACAGCCGCGACCCCGGACCATCGCTCCCCGTTGCCCCCGCCCACGTTACAGAAGATGGGGGCAACGGACGACCCCGAAGCGTTTTTGGACCTTTTCGAGCGGACCGCTGAAATCTGGGGCTGGCCGCGCGATCAGTGGGCAGCCCTCCTTGTTCCTCTGTTGTCCGGGGAAGCCCAACTCGCGGCTCAACAACTGCCTGCGACGAACCTCCTGGCCTATGCTGATCTGAGGAGAGCGATCATGCAACGGGTTGGTCGGAGTCCCGAAGAGAACCGCCAACTGTTCCGAGCCATGAAGTTGGAGAAAGCCGACCGCCCGTTCGCGTTTGCCCAGCGGCTCCGTGATGCCTGTCGGAAGTGGCTGCTAGTGGGGGACCGCGACGTCGAGGGACTGATCGATCAGGTGGTGCTGGAGCAGTTCACTCAGCGATTGCCCAGGAGAACGGCGGAGTGGGTCCAGTGCCACCGCCCGGCGTCGCTGGAGGCGGCGGTCCAGCTAGCGGAGGACCACATGGCGGCGATCCCAAGGGCGGATGAGCCCTCTCTCTCTCTCTCTCCCTCCCCTCCCCCTGTGTTTTTTTCCGCTCTTCCCCATCCCCCTCCCCCCTCTCGCTCTGTCTTCCTTCCAGGGTCCATTCCTGCCCCCCGCAGGCGAGGAGCCTGGCAGAGACCCACGGTGGCATCGCACACCCCCCCCCGCCACATTCAGCCACTCTCCCCCTCAGGTGGGGGCGTCCGCCGACGCAGGTACGGGTGTGGCGAATGGTCCAGCCTGTTGGAGGTGCGGGGACCTGGGCCACTTCCGTGATCAGTGTCCGATGATGGAAGTGGGGAGGGTGGTTCGGGTCTCCGATCCCCCGCATGCTGCCCCCGATCGGGCTGGAGCATACCGGATTCCGGTAAGAATTCAGGGGGGTACACACCGAGCATTGCTGGATACCGGTTGCAATCAGACCACCATCCATCAACGCTTGGTTCAACCCGGGGCTTTGGGCACAGCTAGACGGGTGAGGGTGAGGTGTGTGCATGGGGATATTCACAAGTACCTGATGATGACCTTGTTAGTGAAATTCCGGGGGAAAAAGCATAGAGTGGAGGCAGCGGTTAGTCCTCACCCATCCTCTGATTTTGGGGCCCGATTTGCCAGCATTTAAAGATGTGCTAGGGGGAGTTTGTACGGATGGGTCCTGCATTAAAGTGGGGAGATGTGCGATGTGCGATGCTTTGACAGGGGAGGCGGAGCCGGGGCCGTCGTCGGCAGCTCCAAATCGGGATGACGTGGAGAGGGGCGAGGCTTCTGCCCCTCCTCTTCGCAGGGAATTCCCTGACGAGGACTTCCCTTTGGAGCAGTCGCGGGACGAAACCCTCAAGCATGCCTTTGATCAGGTAAAAGTGATCGATGATCAGCGTCTTCAGCCAGACATCGCTCTCGCATACCCCTATTTTTCAATTATAAATGACTGACTGTATAGAGTGACGCAGGACACTCAAACTAAAGAAAATAGGACACAGCTTTTGATTCCACGGAGCCGCCGGGAAATGTTATTCCAGGCGGCTCATTATAATCCCATGGCGGGTCATCTAGGGGAAAGAAAAACACTTCTCCGACTAATAGCCCGTTTTTATTGGCCGGGCATTAGCGGTGACGTCCGCAGGTGGTGTGCAGCGTGCCGCGAATGCCAGCTGGTAAACCCACCGGCCACCCCAAAAGCGCCATTGCGCCCTCTTCCGTTGATCGAGGTCCCCTTCGAGAGAATTGGAATGGACCTCGTCGGGCCATTAGAGTGGACAGCATGGGGACATCGCTTTGTGTTAGTCCTAGTGGATTACGCAACGCGATATCCGGAAGCAGTGCCACTAAGCAACATCTCAGCACGTAGTGTTGCTGGGGCGCTCTTCAAAATAATCTCCCGGGTGGGGATTCCAAAAGAAATCCTCACCGATCAAGGCACAACGTTTATGTCACGCACACTTCGCGAACTTTATGATCTATTGGGCATTAAATCGATTCGCACTAGCGTGTATCATCCGCAGACAGATGGCCTAGTGGAACGTTTTAACAAAACCCTCAAAAACATGATTCGTAAGTTCGTGCACGAGGATGCTAAAAACTGGGACAGATGGCTCGATCCCCTGTTGTTTGCAGTGTGAGAGGTCCCGCAAGCCTCAACCAGCTTCTTTCCATTTGAGCTGTTGTACGGGTGACGCCCGCACAGCATCTTAGGTGTTTTACGAGAAGGCTGGGAGGAAGGACCTACAAATAGCAAAAATGAAATTCAATACGTTCTTGACCTCAGAGCAAAACTCCACACTTTGGGAAAACTAACACAGGAGAATTTGCTCCGGGCCCAAGAACGTCAATGCCGGCTGTACGACAGGGGAACGTGGCTGAGGGAATTTGCACCGGGAGATAAAGTTCTTGTATTGCTTCCCACATCGAGCTCCAAATTACTCGCCAAGTGGCAAGGGCCCTTTGAGGTCACACGACAAGTGGGGGATCTCGATTATGAGGTTAAGCGAACCGATAGGGGGAATGCGCGTCAAATTTACCACCTCAACCTCCTTAAATTATGGAGGGAGGCGGTCCCTTTATCGTTAGCTACGGTGGTCCCAGAGAGGGCGGAGCTCGGACCGGAGGTAAATCCAAAACCAGATCTCAATGCCCCGGTCATTTATGGAGACCACCTCTCCCCATGCCAACGAGCAGAGGTTGCCAGGTTGCAGAAGGAGTTTGCGGACGTGTTTTCTCCCCTGCCGGGTCGCACGAACCTCATCCAGCACCATATCGAGACCGAGCCGGGGGCGGTCGTTCGTTGCCGCCCTTATCGCCTCTCCGAGCATAGAAAGAAAATTGTCCGGGACGAATTGGATGCCATGCTTGATATGGGGGTAATAGAAGAATCCCACAGCGACTGGTCCAGCCCGGTCGTTCTTGTTCCCAAGAGTGACGGGTCGGTACGGTTCTGTGTGGATTACAGAAAAGTCAACGCAGTGTCTAAATTTGACGCGTACCCAATGCCCCGCGTTGATGAACTGCTCGATCGGTTAGGTACTGCTCGTTTTTATTCGACATTGGATTTAACAAAGGGTTATTGGCAGATCCCCTTGACGCCAATCTCCCGAGAAAAAACGGCCTTCACCACGCCGTTCGGATTACACCATTTCGTGACACTTCCGTTCGGTTTGTTCGGGGCCCCAGCCACGTTCCAACGTTTAATGGACCGTGTCCTCCGGCCGCACTCTGCTTACGCCGCTGCCTACATAGACGACATTATTATTTATAGTAATGACTGGCAGCGGCATATACAACATCTGAGGGCGGTCCTGAAGTCGCTGCGGCGGGCGGGGCTCACTGCAAACCCCAAGAAGTGCGTGATTGGGCGTGTGGAGGTGCGGTATCTGGGGTTCCACTTGGGCCATGGCCAGGTGCGTCCCCAAATTGATAAAACCGCGGCGATTGCGACTTGCCCTAGGCCCAAGACCAAAAAGGGGGTGAGGCAGTTCCTGGGGCTGGCTGGCTACTAGAGAAGGTTTGTACCTAATTATTCGGACGTCACCAGCCCGCTGACTGACCTCACTAAAAAGGGGGCTCCAGATCCGGTCCAATGGTCGGAGCAGTGCCAACAGGCGTTCACACAAATTAAAGCCGCACTCTGTGGGGGGCCGCTCTTGTATTCACCTAACTTCTCTCTCCCTTTCTTATTACAGACGGACGCTTCAGACAGGGGGCTGGGGGCCGTACTCTCGCAGGTGGTGGAGGGGGAGGAGCGCCCGGTGCTATACATCAGTAGGAAGCTCTCCTTGAGGGAAACGAAGTATAGCACCGTGGAGAAGGAGTGTCTGGCCATCAAGTGGGCGGTCCTCACACTCCGCTACTACCTGCTGGGGCGGGCCTTCACCCTCTGCTCGGATCATGCCCCACTGCAGTGGCTCCACCGCATGAAGGATACTAACGCCCGGATCACCCGTTGGTATCTGGCTCTCCAGCCTTTTAAGTTCGAGGTGATCCACAGACCGGGGGTGCAGATGGCTGTCGCCGACTTCCTTTCCAGAAATGGGGGGGGGGGGGGGGTGGTAGGCAGGCCGGATGGCGCCCCGGCCTGAGTCGGGCGGTGGGGGTATGTGGCAGCGGGGGCGTGGTCAAGCGCCTGTCCGGAGAGGGGGAGCGGTAAGGGCGCTTACACCTGAGCTAAAATATGTCTAACACCTGTCTCTAATTTCAGTGAGCACGGGGAGAGCGGCATAAAAGAGCCACAGCACCGCCAGTCAGGATGCCAGTCCAGTGTTGGCAGCCCAAGTGTTTGGTTTGAGTGTACGAAAAACTTTATTTTTGTTATAAGAAGTTTATGTTTGAACCCCTGTAATTTTACGTTGAATAATTAAAGACCCCTCACCTGTGTGCAGAAGCCTGTCCTCGTGTCCTCCTTTTCCCCGCCCTGCCAAGAGCCTTTGTTACAATCATCTTCCAAGTTTGACCTTTTGATCACATTTTTACTAAATGATTTATTGAGGGTTTTGTATTTGGTAGTTCAGGGAACAGACACAGTCTTTATATGATATCTATATGATGCAGTCTCTATGTGTTGTAGTTTAAAAAAGGAAGGAAAGAAAGAAGAAGGGAAAGGAAGATGATGTAGCAGCACTATTTAGAAAATATCGTTTTTTTAAAAACTACTGGAAAATGTATTTGAACTGGCATGTTATCCCAGTTACCCTGAGCTCCAAATGGGTAAAGTTGTCAATTGTTTCATATAATTGTCCTCCTTTATGTATTTCTTAAAAAATAAATAATAAAAAATAAAACAAAAAAGACTAAATATGGAAGGAAGGGGAAAATTACAAGATTTATTTTTTGGCCCCAGGACTTTTGAAGTTATGATCCCAGGGATGAAAATGTGGCCATAGTATTTTTGATCACTTTCATGGAGGGTTTATTTAAAACCATAAAGAAAAAGATGTGTAAAGTAATAAAAGCCACATAAACCATTTAACAATTTACAAATAATCCACTGCCTATGTTTGGTCCTAACATACAGTCTGCCTTCAGCTTCAATTGGAAAATATTTTGAATTGCCATCTGTTAGCAACTACAAGATTTGTGGGCTAATATCACATTTCTAACCTCCTTCAACTGGAGAGAGGAAATTACTTCCACACTTGAACACTTCCTGCTGACCAGTGTTTTCTTCATCTGTGATTCTTCACTGTATGGCTCAACCCAGAGCTGTCGCTGATGAAGATGGCATATTGTCTCGGCTATTCAGCCAGTTTTGAAGCTATACATCATATTGATGGCTGTAAGAGTGGTTCTGAGAGACTGTGGCACAAACTGTACATGATTCTGGCTGAGTTTGTCAATTTTGTTTTACTTTGTTCACACTTTACGCATTTAGGGCTGTCACAATTATGAACTTTGGCTAACGATTAATTATCAAACAAACAGGGTTTTTTTTTAATCCCCATTTCCTTCCCAGTATGGAATGCCAAATTCCCACTACTTAGTAGGTCCTTGTGGTGGTGCGGTTACTCACCTCAATCCGGGTGGCGGAGAACAAGTCTCAGTTGCCTCCGCTTCTGAGACCGTCAAACCGCACATCTTATCACGTGGCTCGCTGTTCATGACACCGCGGAGACTCACAGCACGGGAAGCTCATGCTACTCACCGCGATCCACGCACAATTTACCACGTGCCCCATTGAGAGCGAGAACCACTAAACGTGACCATGAGGAGGTTACCTCATGTGACTCTACCCTCCCTAGCAACCGTACCAATTTGGTTGCTTAGGAGACCTGGAGTTACTCAGCATGCCCTGGATTCAAACTCATGACTCCAGGAGTGGTAGTCAGCGTCAATACTCGCTAGGCTACCCAGGCCCAAACAAATAGTTTTGATTATGACAATGAATTGTATGTTTTAGGACTTTATTTACAATTATGATGATACATTTTCATACTGCTTAAGGTAAATTTGCTTCATACACCTTAAGATGTAATTCATTCATATTTAAATTGGAATCAATTAATAAAATTGGGATATATGATTTCATTTATGGATTTAGAAACTTAGGAATGACATGAATATTTGCTATTATTATATTATATTATATTATATTATATTATATTATATTATATTATATTATAAATTCAATGTCTACTCTGTGTCACTGATGAACCCACAATGGCCACGAACAATTGCCATTAACATTTTTAATTTAAAGTGAAACTCAAGTGCTTTGTGTTCACCATCAAAATTCTCATTTATTTTTTAGTGGGAGTTTGGCGTGGACCTCTGCAGATGGCTTGTGCATCACAGCGCTTCAGAAACTGTCTGTGGTGTGTGCCAGTCGGAGTTCATTTGGAGTGCTCACAAACAACAACACCCAAAAATAGACGCAAATGTGCCGTTCATGGCATAATTGCTTAAAATTCCATAACTTGGACAGCTAAATGTGACTGGATTTGATGTGCACAATGATTGACTAAATAACAATAATCAGACTATTATTTAATAATCACATTCATCCTACGTCCAATTCTGATTAGTTTGTTTCAAATTCAATCTTTAAAACAGCCTGTGAAATAGCTTGACAAACACAGCTTTGCTGCTTTTAATACATCAATTAGAATATTCCTTTATCGCTTTCTTGTCAATATACTAAATTTCATTTAATTGTACGAGTGTTTGAGAAAGTGATACAGTCTTTACAAAAATCACTTACAGGAACCTCTACACTTATCAACAATGCAGGCTTATGAGATGCTTCAAATGAAACTTTTTCAACTCTCGTTTAAAAGTTGAGTTGAGGAAATCTGAAGATTTACCGAATGCAAAGAATGCCAAACCTTTGCAACCTCAGCTTAAAAGCTGCTTTGTGCTGATGTGGGACCTGATTTTGCAATCCTTACTAAATTTAAGAAAAACAGTAAAGAAAAGATCTCCCTTGAAGGTAGAAAGACCTTGAGAAGCCGGAGCACAGGAAACAATAAATAAAAGGATAATGTCACATCTGAGCCTCAAATCAATCAAACTCATAAATCTTATCAAGTCTTTTTTTTTTTGTTGTTGTTGATTTCTTTCTGCCTTGCTTGGGCCACAGTGCCTCATGACCCCAAATTCAATAAAAATAGTGAAATTGTTCAAGAAGAGTAAATGAAATTAAAGAACAAATAATAAAGTCTCCATTTGATTTCCATTTAATATCATTGTTGTCTAGAAGAAACAGCTGTGACATTAATTGATTAATTTGTGATGTTCCTGTGGGAAAGAAAATAAAGTCCTATCAAGTTTTCCTTAATTTAGATATTTTGCATAACTACAATTTGATAATATGTAAATAGCCGATATGGTTTTAAAAATGCTAAATTATGTGATTACTCCAATAAGAAAGCTTGAATAGATCAAAGAAAATTCAAGGAACATGTTGATGGAAGAAGACGGACTGTGTGGTTTCGTGTCAAATGGGACACATTTGCATTTAAATATTCCTCTAAAGAATTTCCTTTTCCCAAAATTTGAACAGAGATCAGAAGCGCTGGAGTTCTACGAACGTGTCCAATCAAGCCCCAGAGGAAAGCTCGCTCTGTTTTTCTGCTCCAGTAACTAAGATTTCATTGTTTTAATCAAACGGTTCCCTCCGCAGCAGAGGCAATAGCAAATTAAGTTTGAACGTTGGTACACTGCCAGTTGAACTATTTTGTTCTTTGCTAATGTCATGTAGTGTCCTGAGACAAGTGTTCATGCCAATTTTCTTATTTTCTCTCTCTGTCCATTAACAGACTAGTTTTTACCACTTTCATCTCCAGATGTAAGTGTATTAAGATGACATGTGAGGTTCTAGAAAAAGAGCTACAATAATGTTATCCGTGAGAATAGCATCCCCATTCATCTCAAAGCCACAATTGCTTGTATGGAACAGGAATTGAAATCTGCAAACTATTTGAGCCAGTCACCTCCCAATCATCTTTTTGAATTGTAAATGCCATGTAATCACTTTCCATATGACAGCTGGGCATAAACAGTTCTGTTTTGTTATTGGATTGGCTTAAGCTGGTTTGCTGTTCTTAGCTCGTCTTATTTGGTCTCCAAGTCAGGTCTCTTTGGGCACATAGACAGACCAGCAAAAGACCTGCTTAGGATGTTGTAGTATGTAGTTTAGGAAGCATCTTACTTCTGAGCTGTTGGTTTATCTCATGTTGGGATTTATGCACTACACTTCACGTCTCTTCTCAGGTCATTAGCCATTCACGTGTGTTCATTTAAGCTGACAGTTTGTTAACAAGCAAGCATAGCTGAGTTTTAAATAGGTACTGTGTGGGGGCCTTGATAGCTCAGTGAGTATTGATGCTGACTACCACCACTGGTGTCACGAGTTTGAATCCAGGGCGTGCTGAGAGACTCCAGTCAGGCCTCCTAAGCAACCAAATTGGCCCAGTTGCTAGGGAGAGTAGAGTCACATGGGGTAACCTCATCGTTGTTGCTATAATGTGTGGTTCTCGCGCTCGGTTTGGCACGTGGTGAGTTGTGTGTGGATGCCGTGGAGAATAGCGTTGTCCTCCGTGCTTTCAACAAGCCACATGATAAGATGAACGGATTAACGCTCTCAGAAATGGAGGCAACTGAGATTCGTTCTTCGCCAACCGGATTGAGGTGAGTCACAACTCCACCACGAGGACTTGGAGCACATTGGAAATGGGGCAGAAAAGGGGAGAAAAAAGAAAAAAGTGAAAAAATAGGTACTGTGTAACTCAACCCTAAAATGACTTTACTGCTTCACAAAGAACTCTTCAAAACTTAATGTTTAACGTTTAGTTATAAAGGCTGAAAGTGGCTTTTAGGCACAATAGCGTGCAGATCAGAACTTTTCTCCTCAGAAATTTTTTTTTTTTTCTCTTGGGGACTGAAAAACATTGGAGACCTCCAAAAGAATTGGCTGTATTGTTGCCTGCTTTGCTTTTAATTACGGTTACATGAAAAAATGGCAAGGATGTCTACTAGTCTCCCTTCCCCCAGTAATCTCTCTGAAGTTTAGTTTGCCTTTCTCAAGCTTGTACCACTATATTAATGAGTGTTTGCTGAGCAAAATTTCAATTGAGTGTAGAGGAGATAGTGCCCGCATTCAAAGTAATTTTCAGCAATGTTCTACAGACATATTTGAAATTAAATATAGTGAAGACGGCAAACTTCTTATTTATGAATGTGTCATGAATGATGAAATACTGTATTTATGGAGAATACCCTGACAGCATGCAGAAGCTTTAAATGATTCCTTTTCATTTGACTTTTATAGGGATATAGGAATACAAAATGGTATTTTATTATAGGATGCAAGCATTTCTTTCAAGATTGTGTCTAAAATATTCAGTGACTGGGTTAACAGGATTTCTGCATTAAATACTGAAGACAAATTATGGAAAATGATCAATCACGTGGCCTGGACATGTATATTACCAAAATAACTACAACCGCAATGGATAATTGTCTTTAAAACTACAATTAATGTATTTTTATATTTTGATCAATCATGTTTGTTTCTTTATCAGATTAAATATCCCAGAAAGACATTGAGAGTAGATGTTTGAGATTAACAGTCTCAATACACCAGTACTTGTTAAACCGTCAAAGTAGGGCACCCCACGTGTAGCTAAGTTTGCACTTGTTAAATGTCATTAAGTGGCAAGTAAAATATTTTTGGATGATTATATATGACTCACTGAGATAAGATGTTGGAATATGGTGTGGGATAAATTGATACATTTTCAAGAAAAGTTATTATTATTAAGTAATTAACATGAGCAAAAACACGTGTTTGTAAAAACACAAGCAATTTTATCACGTATTGTCTCCCTTAGGGCACCAAGAGAAAAATGCTCATGATTGAAAACATGCACATAAATTGCAGAATTATTCTGTTAATGTCTCAGAAACTAAGGGTGCCGTGCTTCCAAACTATTTTAGTTGTTTGAACATGAGGATAGGTTCAAAATGCAAAGAAAATCTTAGTTAGTTTTTTCTTTTTCCATAGCCAAAATCATGCTTTCAGTGCAGAGCTATTCCAGACCGAACTTCACCAAAATGAATAGAAAACACAGAAGAAGAAGAAATGTTGGTGTTTGGCTGCTCTGAGCTTTGTGCAATTGATCTAAAATCCAGCATACATACAATAAGCATATCTAAAGGATACCCCTCTTTTGAAGACTGGTTAGAGAGCAGCAGGGGCCAAAAAAGCTACAGAAAATATGACCCCCTTTTTTGCTAATGAATGTAGTGCTGATTTCCTTTAAGATTTTGAGTGGTAAGAGCTATAGTATTTATGCTAGATACTATAAATATTAATAGTCAACACATCATGAAAAGTATTTTCTGAGAACGTAATGTCCTTGTGCTTACATATGAAAGCACTTTGGTTACACAAAGCAACAACCATTCCTGTCATAATAGCGAGTATTTAGTTGTGCTGTGCTAACGATGACCTCATGTGACTTGAGGCTAAATGCAAACCTGCACGCCATATTTACCTCTGTAATGAGCATTTCATGCCCTTCCCTTCTGTAATAGAATATTCTTGTCTGGAGAATATATAATAGAATTTGCATTCTCTGCTTGCTATTAAACTCTGTCTTCAGGATGGGCTAGTGCACACAACCATTCTATTAGCTTCCTGCACCCATTGTGGTGATTAGAGGAACATTTGGAAATTAGAGCAGAATTGCATTATGGGTACAGCAGATGGAACGACTGCACTATTGGATAAGATGCAGGCTGATGCTATTGGCCCTTTTGGCTAGATAAAACACTTGGTTTGATGTGTGATGGTAAATGTCACCATTGGTTTTTCATTCGGTTGCTTCAAAGAGTCTGGATGAGTGTGGAGTTAGTATGTGTATTTTTAAAAGGCAACACTGAAACAGTGGGGTCCAAAAGTCTGAGACATGAAAATGCTTTTATTTCACATTTGTATATCTTATTTAATAAAATGTATAATTTACTTAAAAAATATAACCAATTTTCCATCCATCCATCCATCAAAACAAAGCTTTATGCATCCACCAACCAAACAAAAGTCTATCCATCCTTCCATCCATCCAACCATCCATCCATCCATCCATCAGGCCATCTTTTTATCCATCTATCATCCATCCATCCATCAAAACAAATGTTTATGAATCCATCAAACCAAAAGTTCCTCCATCCACACTTTCTTCCTACCAACCAACCAACAAAAAGTATATCCATCCATCCATCCATCAAACCAAGTTTATCCATACACTCATGCTTCCATCAAACCAAAAGTGTATCCATCCATCCATTTTATCTAAGTTTAACCATCCATCCATTTGTTCATCCATCCATACATCCTTCCAAATGTATCCATCTATCCATCCATCCATCACATCAAACGTTTATGCATCTATCAATCAAACCAAAAGTTCCTCCATCCACACTTTCTTCCAACCAACCAACCAACCAAGCAACCAAACAAAAGTATATCCATCCATCCATCCATCATCCATCAAACCAAGTTTATCCATCTACTCATGCTTCCATCCATCCGTTAAACTAAAAGTTTAACCATCCATCCATGCATCCATTTGTTTGTCCATCCATCCATCCATCCTTCCAAGTCTATCCATCCATCCATCCTTCCAAGTCTATCTATCCATCCATCCATCCATCCATCCATCCATCCAAAATTTTGTCAAACTATCTGTACTTCTGTCCATTCAACCATTGAATGGAAACAAGGAAATGTCACAATTTTGCTTTAAATTTAATGACATATTTCAGGTTCTTAAATATTTCTTCTTTTATTTAATAACTATTCATTTGTTATGTCATTACTTTCACTATTTAATGTTTTCCGGGTTAAAATGAAAAAAAAAAAAATATATATATATTTTAATTGTCTTTGGACTCCACTGTATATTGGTGTAAAAATATATATTTTTGTCTTCAGTATGTGCAGAACAGTGTGTTTACAGTATGTGTGTGTTTGTCCTTGTGTAGCTATGACCATTTTTTGTATTTACACTAAAGGATTAGATTTTTATGGACAAGATAGAAAAAACAACTTTAGATACAAGGCCTGACCTGTTGTAGTTTTATTATACTGAAGAACCTTACACACTGACATGGTCAAACAAGGCTCCGTTGTGTTATTAAAAGTTTTCAAAAAAATTTTTTTTATTATTTCTCATGTGCACACGCTAGTCGCCTCTTGCTATAAGTGAAATCAGCGTACTATGATCAAAATGAATATCTCAGACCTTGTACCCTTAAATGAGTTATGTTCCCAAAAGCATTATGTAAGGAAAAGGGATTATATCTTTAGAACATAAGCTGTCTGTATGCCTCTCAATCTTTCGCAATAGTCTTCATCAGTTCACGCCGCGTGCCCTGGGCAATGAGCCTTGAAGATACGGCATGATACGGCAGAGACGTTACCATGATTGAAAGAAGGTAGTCTCCTTTTTCCATGCAACATTATTTATATGCTTTAATGATTCCTTCACTGGGGCCCATCTTTTCCAAGGCTGCCAGTGAAAATTCATGCTTTAAAATGCTTGCCCAACACAGATAACTGCCATCAGTCATTTTTGGACATGTTTAGTGTGGGTGGAGAGGACGGGGGGTCTCGGGGAGTGGAGAGATGGTCCAAGTGTCCTCCTCCAACCAAGTGAAAGGACATTTTATTAAATAACTTTAAATATTAATGCAATCCTCTGGCTAGGTTTGCTCACTGTTCCGAGATAACCCCTTTCCCCCCTCTCTTCAAACGTTTTCTCCCTCTGCCTCCAAGGAGATGCTCAAATACACTCTGTGTTTGTGTTTCTTTTATTTGTGTTCTTCAAAAATTAATGAATATGTATATGTTTTCTTTTATTTTCCCCGAACACTCACTGTTGCCCAGGCACACGATTGCCAGCAGCCAACTAGTGTGGAGTGTTTGGTGTACGCCAGTGTGGCTGGCTTGTCAATACGGATTGTCAGTACTTCTGTCAGCCAGAAAGGGTCATCTGTGCTTGTGTGGGGAATCAACGCTGTAGCCTCGGGATATGGGGGTCTTTAGAGTCAACAGTCTGACACTAGAACACACAGCCCTCAGTTTCCCAGCCATTGGCAGGGAGTCACAGCCAAGCTTTCATTAACTATATATTACAGCTGAATATTTCACACCATTCCCCTCTTTGTGTGTTCCCCTTTTTTTGTACTAAGGTGATTGTGGGTCAATTTTCTCAGTATTTAGTGGTATACCAGTAGCTGGGGGAATAATATACTGTTTGTTTGAAGAGGACAAATAATAACAATTGATTGAATATATTTACCAACTAATCCTTACAGAAAGCAGTGTGGTGGTACCATGGTAATTTTTTTAGATTTTGTTTTGAATATGATGGCCATATTTATTTACGATTGTATTTACAAAGCACTCTGAGGTACTACAAAGAATGCCTCAGTATTATTATTGTACCATGTTCAAACAACATGGTATTGCCATGGTTAATGTCAAAAAAGTATTCTATTTCTATGGTACCATGTCCAAAAAAGAAAAAAGAAATTGTGCATTACTATGGTACCATGTTGAAAACAAACTATTGTATAACAGTACTGTGGTAATCATATGGTGCCATGTTCAAAAAACATAGTCCTTGTTAATAGACTATAGCCATAGTTAAAAGAATGTCATAGTATTACCATGGTATGTATCCAAAAACATGGTATTGCCATGGTACATCACTATTTAACAATTTAATTAATATTACCATGGTAGGCTTAATGTCGAGAATTTGTATTTTTTTTTCTTCTATAATACCATGTCCAAAAACTATTGAATTACAGTACTATGGTAAAAAAATGCCAAATGTAAACATAACATACTATGAGATAGTGTTCTATGGACATAGCAGATATTGATAAAGTGCACAATAGTTAAAGTGCAGCTCAAGACATGTGTGTGTGTGTGTGTGTGTGTGTGTGTGTGTGTGTGTGTGTGTGTGTGTCAAACCAGACTCTGAGTATTGAGGAGTCTGATGGCTTGGGGGAAGAAGCTGTTACACAGTCTGGCCGTGAGGGCCTGAATGCATCGGCACCTCTTGCCAGATGGCAGGAGGGTGAAGAGTTTGTGTGAGGGGTGTGAGGGGTCCTCCACAATGCTGGTTGCTTTGCGGATACAGTGTTTTATGTAAATGTCTTTGATGAAGGGAAGAGAGACCCAGATGATCTTCTCAGCTGTCCTCACTATCCTCTGTAGGGCTTTAAGGTCCGAAACGGTGCAAGTCCCAAACCAGACAGTGATGCAGCTGCTCAGAATGCTCTCAATAGTCCCTCTATAGAATTTAGTGAGGATGGGGGGTGGGAGATGTGCTTTCCTCAGCCTTCAAAGAAAGTAGAGACGCTGCTGGGCTTTCTTGGCAATAGAGCTGGTGTTGAGGGACCAGGTGAGGTTCTCCGCCAGGTGAACACCAAGGAATTTGGTGCTCTTGACGATCTCCACAGAGGAGCCGTCGATGTTCAGCGGAGAGTGGTCACTCTGTGCTCTCCTAAAATCAACAACCATCTCTTTTGTTTTTTTGACATTCAGAGACAGGTTGTTGGCTCTACACCAGTCCGTTAGCCGCTGCACCTCCTCTCTGTATTGTTCATGCTGATGAGACCCATCACGGTCGTGTCATCGGCAAACTTGATGATGTGATTCAAGCTGTGTATTGCTGCACAGTCGTGAGTCAGCAGAGTGAACAGCAGCTGACTGAGCAATATGCATACATATATACATATGCATAATATACATATGCAAAAAAGATGGTTTTACCATGGTACATGTTGAGAAAAAAAAAAAAAAAAAAAAATATATATATATATATATATATATATGGTATCTTGTAAAAAAACATTGCATTACTATGATACATGTAAGAAAAAAAGACTACTGTATTGCTTTTATTGTATTAGAATTAATTTTAAGTCAAATTTAAATTGGCATTCACAGCCCATTTGTCTTTGGTAATGTGTTGACTTTTAAGCAACTACCTAGCAATCAACCTTAATAGCAATGCCTTTAGCAACCACCCAGAACACCCTAACAACTGCATAGCAATACATTAACAACCTTGTTTTTGGTGCTAAACAGAACACTTTATATGCTCTATACAGGTTCAGCATAATTTCAGCACAGGTTCATCATAAATTGGTTCTTTAGCTACTGTAGCTATGGTTCTTAATTTAAAGGAATGTTCCGGGTTCAATACAAGTTAAGCTCAGTCAACAGCATTTGTGTCATAATGTTGATTAAAACAAAAATAAATTTTGACTTGCCCCTACATTTCTTAAAACAAAAAGCAAAACATTGGGTTACAGTGAGCTACTTAAAATGGAAGAGAATGGGGCCAATTTTTGAATGTTAAAATACTCACTTTTTTCAAAATATAGCTACAAGACAAACATACGTGTGTAAACATGATTTTGGTGTGATAAAATCACTTACTAACCTTTTCTGTGTAAAGTTATAGCCAATTTTACAACTTTGTTGCCATGACGATGTAAAGTCAACAAACCCTTAAACCCTATAATGACTGTGAATATTACAATTTAAAAGACTATACAGCTCAAATAATACACAAGTTTGAACAGAAGAATTAATGTAAGAGTTTTTATAAAAAAATAAGCTTCACATTTTTGCCTTTAAACCCCCTAAAAATTAGCCCCATCGGCTTCCATTGTAAGTGCCTCACATAGTTGAAGCACCTTTGGCAGCAATTATAGCCTCGTCTTTTTGGATATGATGCGACAAGTTTTGCTCACTTGGATTTGGATATTTTCAGTTCATTCTTCTCTGCAGATCCTCTCAAGCTCTGTTAGGTTGGATCAGGACTATTTGTGGACAGCGATTTACAGGTCTCTGCAGAGATGTTCGATTGGGTTCAAGTCCGGGCTCTGGCTGGGCCAGTTAAGGACAGAGTTGTCCCTAAGTCAGTCTTGCATTGTCTTGGCTGGTGAATCTTCAGCCAGGTCTAATGTCCTGAGTGCTCTGGACCAGGTTTTCATTAAGGATATCTCAGTATTTTGCTATATTCAGCTTTCCTTCAACCCTGACCAGTCCCCCAGTCCCTACCTCTGAAAAACACACCCTCAGCATGATGCTGTTACCACCATGTTTCACTGTTGGGATGGTATTGTGCAGGTGATAAGTGGTGCCTGGTTTCCTCCAGACATGAAATTTGGAATTGAGGCCAAACAGTTCAATCATAGATTCATCAGAGCAAAAAATCCTGTTTCTTACAGTCTGAGATTGCTTTTGATGCTTTTTTTGCTAATTCCAAGCAGGCTTTCATGTGTATTACACTGATGAGAGGCTTCCATCTGGCCACTCTGCCATAAAGCCCAGATCGGTGGAGGATTGCAGTGATTGTTTCTCCTATCTTCACACATGATCTCCGGAGTTCAACCAGAGTGACTATCAGGTTCTTCATCACCTCCCTTAACAAGGCCCTTCTCATCCAGTTACTCAGTTTGGACGGGCGGCCAGTTCTAGGAAGAGTCCTGGTTGTTCCAAACTTCTTCCATTTAAGAATTATGGAGGCCACTGTGCTCATTGAACCTTCAATGCAGCTGAAAAAAAAATTGTAGCCTTCCCCAGATCTGTGCTTCAACACAATCCTGTCTGGGAGCTCTGCAGGCAGTTCCTTTGACCTCATTGTTTTTGCTGTGATATGCATTTTCAGCTGCGAAACCTTATATAGACAGGTGTGTGCCTTTCCAAATCATGTCCAAGAAATTGAATTTGCCACAGGTGGGCACAAAGCAAAGCATAGAACAATCTAAAATATGATCCAGAGAATTGTGATGCACCTGAGCTAAATTTCAAGTGTCATTGCAAAGGGTCTGAATTCTTATGTCAATGTGATATTTCAGTTTTTTTTTTCTTTTTAATAAATTTGCAAAGTTATCAAAAATATTTTTTTTTGCTATGTCATTATGGGGCATGGATTGTAGATTGATGTGAATAAAATAATAATTTAAAGCATTTTAGAACAAGGCTGTTACTGTTAACATCATAAAGGCCACATTCATACTTATCCATTTTCATAACATCATAGTTTTTTAAAGGATACAATTTATGGAGAGCATATTCGAAAGTGTCTATTGAGGATAAGAGGCGTAAACTTAGGAAAATAAATGCATTTTTAAACAAAAACGTATTCACATGTGTCCAAAATAACCTTTAGGGAACATTACATTTTTAGAATGTACCATAGAATAACACATACATTACACAGAGTTTATAAGTTCAAGATTCTAGAATGAATTCCTCCCACTAGCTCTAATGTACATAAATTCATATACTGACAGAATTTGCAGGAGTACCTCCCGTTATTGCAGTAATACAAAGGAAGTTTCAGATTTACATGTAACATATACGCAATCTGATTTATGCCTAACAAAGGCATTTCTGTGTCAAGATGTAAATGGAACATGAAGGCATCATAAATAATCAAGATATGAGACAACTGAAGAATTTAAATGGGGCCTGGGATATTTCTGCAGCTACTGGCAAGGGCCTTTGGGATTAACAGTGCCCTTTCTAATAATCTACAGTGAGGCTATTTATATGATACTCTACAAGACTAGATTTGGCTACACAAACAACACTCTATTTGGTGATGTTTGTGGACACCCATGGGTGTAGATTCCGGGGGGATGGGGGAGGTAATCCCCCCAATATTCAAAGCAAGGAAGTACAACCCCCCATAACATGAAATATTGTGCTAGTGAGCTGCTTGAACACTTGCTCTTCAATATGGCAGCTCATGCCTTCATGAAATCAGCGGTGACCATGTTTACCAAGTAGTAGATGATAAATTATCCAAAAAAAAGAACTATTGGCATGGAACTTGCTTTTTGCTTTATTCCTGTACTATGATGGACTGCCACCTGTCCAGAGTGTTCCCAGCCTTTGGCCGGAGACAGCTGGGATAGGCTCCAGCACTCCACTACATTGAAGCAATGTAAAACTAATACTTATAATACTATGGATAAACTTGAGTCTTTGATTCGACATGATTTAATAAATAGTGTTAATATGAACATACAAAAATATAAGTATTTCATGCTTATTTACAGTCTAAGTTAAAAGGTATTTCATGTGCCTTACCATACAGAAATCTGATATATGGCAATTAACATATATTTAAGTAATATCACACGAGCAAGAGTGCGATATGGCCCTACATCAGCACTGCTGTGATTCAGCCGCAGGCCGAGTGCCGTAGGTAATTACAGCAGTGCTGATGTAGGGTCATATAGCACGATTGCGAGTGTGACTGTTGCTTATATACAACAGTTCAATGAACAATTACATTTTAAAAAATTAGGATAAACAGAGTAAGGTCATAAAAACGCATTTGTGCATGGAACTACTTTATTACTCTACGGATCAGAATCTGCTGTTGCTGGTTCAAAACAAATGATGCATCCAAAACTCCGTTAGTAATTCAAAAAGTTAACTTCAGAAATAGTATCACGGCTTGCGCTGTTTCTAACAAGTTATTGGATAAACAAGGATGGATTGATGGGTGTGTGCGTGTCTATGTGTCTTTGTGTGTATGAGTGTGTGTGTGTGTGTTAGAGAGAGAGAGAGAGAGAGAGAGAGACACAGAGCATGTGTGATCACCTGTTGCCACTCCCAAACAGATATGCTGTCAGCGTTCTGAAGGTCAGCTTTCTCAGTGGAAAAATAGCATCCAAGCGGGAGTATTTCTCCCTTTTTCGTGGTAGGCTCGCAAGAGTCATTCACTATAGAAACAGCGATGTCCTCCACCATTTTAAACAGTGTGTATCCAATGTGGAAACTCGGTAAGCACCTCAAGTTCTGTAATCAAACAGTCCTTTGTGTCTCTCAGCTGCAATGAGCCTTAATCCTGAAATTGTTCATTTAAAGCCATTTAAAACAATATCCTAGCTTAAGTAATGTAGTGGTAAAACAAGTGATCACAGAGTGCTGTTCTATGTGTAAACAATGACTAATGGATTCACTTTACATCACCAACTGGCTCATATTACACACAAAAATGATCTTTTGCCACCACCTGCTGGATAACATATGTAATTTCAAAAATAAAGACAGTAACAAATATGCACTGCTCTTACGCCTTAGTTTAGAACAGCATGAACACAAGCGGAGTGATTCACACAGTCTGAGTGCTGATCCTGTCAGACCATCAGTGCTCATGGAACGTCTCTCGTCCAATCAGATTTGAGGACTGGAAATAACTGTTGTATATATAAAACTATATGTGATGAGGAGGAGGGCGGGGCCGGGCCATGACTACGCATGCCCGGCCCCCAATTGGGCAATTTTATTTCTGCAAAAAGGGAAATAAAACAAAACTCAAAAGTAAAGTCAAAGCGCAAAATGAGAATTTGTGCTTGATTCTCACAAAAACAATGTCACAGTTCAAAAAAATATTAATAATACTAAAAAAATACTTTCCAAAATTTCCTTGTAAAATATACTTTATTTAAATTATTTCTATTTTAATTTGGGGGTGAAATTACCCCCCAATATACCCATATATTGACCTGTTTCAGAGACTCTTTTCCCCGCAGCCGCAATATTTGTGACCATCAGTGGGAGGAAACAATGGCGGTGAATGGAAAAACACTTAAAAAATTATATAAAAAAAAATATACAAAAATGCTTTTGATCCATGCCAAGTCCCACACAGATCTGGAGACAGCACAGATATTGCCAATTGAACTTGCGCATTAATTTAAATATATTTTATCCACAATTCATCCATGGACGAAGGTGAGTTTGACGTGTAATGTGTACGAGGTGAGTACACATGCCCAAAGGCACATCATCGTAAACATCTCTCATTCAGAAGTTACAAATGTTTTTGTGTTGTTTTCTGGTCTGATTATTAAAATTGTCTGTGATGATCCCATCTGTATGAATGTAAGAGCTTATTTTAACTCCTGAAGAAGGTATATGGAATATTGTCTCAAACAAGGCGGCATGGTCATCACATGTCACATGAAAAAGGTCAATAGGTCATCACTCAGGCAGTTTAGCAATATGTAAACAAGATAAGCTGCAATAACATGCAATGGAAAACAGCACCCAGATTTGCTAATGACAAAGCTATTATCAAGTCTTAGAATTTGCTTATAGGTCTTCCAAAATGTAAAAAAATAAAAATTAAATATTGAACGTCGTGTTTTGGTTTCTTAAAAAAATGTGAAAACATTTATCTAAAAAGACCCAATTCTCTTCAAATGATCTGAATCTCTAGTTTCTCTAAGGACCTGAGTCTGGTATTGTTCCAGAATGTACATCACTTTGGATGAACTGCTGTTGTTTTTAAATGTGCTTTATAAATACATTTTGACTAGACTTGTTTCATGTGCCATTTGGGCCACTTCTACAACAATCCTTCATTGGATAAATGACGTGGTTAATATCTACCATATCAAATTGGAAATATATCCTGATAACATTGACATATTGATTCAGATGTATTTGTCTGGGCTGCTCCAAAACTGGATGAGCCGATGCAGTGTGTTCAAGCTCCTATAAACACTTTTCATTGTCTTGTGCTGTGACAATTCATCAATCAACTCCAACTCGATGAGACACTACAGATTTGATTGTTTCGAGTGTTTTAATGCACCTGTCAAGACAAATGGTAGAGAGAGAGTGACAGAACAGATTTGTGTAAATAAAGACGGAGAGTAAACGGACGTGCCAATTTTGAAATTGGGCCAGTGCAACAGACACCAATCGTTCCTCCAGGATGCCAGCCGGGCACATCCAATGCCTGCTTCTAATTCCCATTTCCACACTCCTAAAATCCTGTCAGCTCCCTCACACATGGAGACAGTCCCTGGATTTCACACTGAGTTTCCGTCCCGGTTGCTAGACCCACTCGATCCATGCTTAGAGGTAGAGAGAGAGAGAGAGAGAGAGCTTATCTAACCCATATTCACTGACAGAGAATTGGAAACCTAGACATAATGAATAAACACAGATTTTACAAATGTCTGCCTAGAAGATGTGAACTGTGATGAATGATTGTGGCCCTTGTAATATATTGGGCATGGAAACATGAAAATATAATGTCTCGCCAACCATTAAATCAGACTAAACAAAACATCAACCAAAAGGACTGTTGGGATTCATTCTACTCTAAAAAACAAAACAAAAAATGAGAGCAGAGCCGTGGTTAGTACACATGCTCTGAGACGTTCTGTTGTGGATACATTGCACAACTTTTAAAATCTGAACACATTCTGAAAAATACTACATATCACACACTTAGTGACTTTGTAAATGGTCACTTTTACACTAACAAAAACAGTAAGTCTGATTGCTTAGAAAAGTAATAGCACCCCTCTCTTCAACCATCCGTATGATTTGAGGTATCGTGAAGCCAGTTGTACAACACTGCAGTACAAGTTACACACCAAAGCTTAATACTTAAGTTAAGAGGTTTGTTCAAATCTTCAACTCTGTATGAGCAACAGTAATTGGGATGTTTTTCTTAGCAAGATGACCAATGTCTGACCAAATCCAGGGCATTATGATTGCAATATACACAGACTTGTTTTCGATTGAAGGATACATAGACTTGCTTTCCTCTTGAGGATGGAATGAGATGAATTAGGTCCAGTCGCATGCCCCAGTTCCAGGCCAGAAGGTTGATGAGCAGATGATGAGGGCCCTGCATCTGGCCCTGAGTGTCATCTGACAGCCCCTTCTCTCAGCTGAGTCGAGTGCCTTGTTTTCATACATTCTGAAATACACGTTGTGTTCGGAAGTAAATGAGATTCCGCCATCTGAGAAATTACAACTGTATAGGCCTTCCAAGAGCTTGGGCAAGGTAGTCATGAACTTGCAATCAATATTTTTTTTCCATATCACACACTTTATGAGCAAGCAGAGATGGAGAGAAAGAGAGAGAGAAAAATGGACAGGGCTGGGGAAAATGAAACCGAAGGGCTTGTTTCATTCTGGCACTTGGCTCTGACATTTCAGAAAGAGATTTTACATCGGAAAACACGCACAATAAACAGTGCCTAGCGTACACAGATGAATTCCCATGAATTATAGAGATTCAAGTGAACACCCCATTGAATTTCAAAACGACTTGGGAGAATAACACAGCTATATCTACACTGGGATGATACTGTATGCTTGACAATGAGCAAATCTGAGATTTGTAAAAAATTAAAGTTGAAATGCATGAATCCCTGTAGATTAATGGCACAAGTCCCTCTGTTTGTGGAGTTCTTCAGAACACACTCTCTTGAGCTGGCTTCTGCCTGAAAAATAGATGGCCTTGGATAGTTTTTGTCAATAACATAAGAAAAATGGGATCTTTTTCACCACATCGCATCACACCACATATTCATATTCACCACCACCATAAAAAAAAAAAAAAAATGTTATTGAAAGAGGTAGGGAAAATATGCACAGAATGTGTTCTTCAGTTTCAATATTTTTATTATTTAAGCTTCAAACTAACTTCTAAAACTAGGTCAATACAAATACACAGGTTCAGCAGGGGATGGCTAATTCTGACTAACTACTCGTGATTATGTAAATGTCACAATGTGCATGGAACCAACAGTTAAAGAGGGTGTTGAAATGGAAAGAATATTAATAACCACTTTTTGTTGTAAAATCAGTTGGACATTTAATATCAACTCATATTCATTACAGGTCATGTAGTGGTTTCATACTTCATAGTAAGTGCTGATTATAGTGTTTATCAGACTGATTTCGGATTATATTGAAATGTTTGAGTAAAATTTTCTCCAATGTAACCAGCTGAATTGGTCATTAAGGCCACGATTCGAGTTGGCACTAATGTGAAGATCAGATTCTACAAACCTTCTGTGTGATGTGAGGTCCAGTCTTATAAAATATTCCTTGGTGAGAGAAATGTAATATAACCAATCAAATCAAATCACTTTATTGTCACACTACCATGTACACAAGTGCAACAGTAGGTGAAAGTCTTGTGTGCAGTTCTGAGCAACATAGCAGTCATGACAGTGACGAGACATAAACCAATTACAATAGACACAATTTACATAGCAAATGTACACATACACAACACAATAATAATATACAATGACAGTAAACAATACACACAATATAGAATACACATACAATAAATATAAAGAGTATATATATATATATATATATATATATATATATATATATATATATATATATATAAAAAAAGAGTATATATATATATATATATATATATATATATATATATATATATATATATATATATATACTGCTGACTCTCTCCACCGGTGCTCCATTAATGGTGATGGGGTTGTGTTCTCTGTCTTTCTTCCTGAAGTCCACTACAAGCTCCTTGGTTTTACTGACGTTGAGGGAGAGGTTGTGCTCCTGACACCAGCAAAACTAGCTTGACCACCTTAAGCTAGCTGGTTAGATAGTCTACTACCTTGGACCAGCTTATGACTTGCTTTGACCTGCTAAAAAAAAAAAAAAACAGCTACCATGTTGTAAACAAAACTACCATATTAAGCTGTTTTTTTCCAGCATGAAGCACGCTGAACTGGTTTTTGATGACTGTTTCAGTCAAATTTGCTTTTGATATTTTAGAAAGATACATAAGAAACCCTGAATAGGAGCATCAGGAGACATTTAGTGTGTTAGATCCGCATAAACAAGGGACATTGTTTCGCAAGACTTGTTTTTCTGTAGCATTGTTTTTAGCAATATTTGCAGAACATTGGCCATTTTCATGTCTGTAAACGCTGTTTTTCTGCCTCCCATTGGTGTTCTCTGAAGTCTGTGATCTGGCAGAGAACATGCAGAGAATAAACACCTGAAATTTCTTAAAAACAAGAGCAATACTTTTGGGTAATTTTGTCTGATGCCAGTAGTATCAGCATTAGACGGCACACCCACAGACTGCTCACAATGGTCAGTTTACTGATCGTCTGATGCATATTGGCCAATTCCAAATTGATTGGCTAGCTTTAAGCAAATTCTGGGCGGAAGAGCATGCTTTGTTATTAGGTTGCCCATGAGCAAACTCTTGTTAACCTTTTCATGAGTAGGGTTTAAATTCCCCTGCAGTGCCCCCTGGAGTGAGTATTTTTGCATGTGACATTGCACAGCTGGTAGACGGGAGCAGCGTGTAGACAAGTATTTGTATTATTTTATTTTTATTTGTGATTTCTTGTCATTAAAAAATACAATAGAATACTGTATATAATATAGTAAATGTTAATACATTGTTTATGTCTGCTGTACTGTATTTGTTTTATTTATTTAATTTTTATAGCAATAAATAACAAATAAACAAATAATATCAGCAGTCCGGTTTGCCTGTGCACTGTTTGACATCTCAGACATTGTGTGTGTGTGTGTGTGTGTGTGTGTGTGTGTGTGTGTGTGTGCATGTGTATATGCGTGTATGCGATAAGTGCTAGTAAACAGTAATATTAGGCATGCGCAAATTAACTGACATCATCTCTTGTGAGTACGGAGATCTGATAGGTGAACAGTACAGACAATTCTAGAAATCTTTCAAATTTGACATTCTGTTTAACTATGTGAATGCAATCATTCAAAAGATTCTATTTTTAAAACAATAAGTCAAGTTGGTAAGCAACAATAGGTCAGAGGTGAGTCTTCTCTCGAGACCTCTGACTTTCACACTACGATTTATAGGAACTAACCCGAGTTTGTTCCCCTCCCATCCTCCCACTGGTCTCTATTCACATAATATTTTATGGGTCTGAACCACAGTCCGATTACATCTTCAACATGAGTACAAGCAGCAGCTGTTTACAACTGTAACTATGCAACAACTCAAGAAGATATCCACGCAGAGGTGTGTAGAGTAGCCAAAAACTTTACTCAAGTAAAAGTACAATTACTTCAAAAACATAATTACACAAGTAAAAGTAAAAGTACTAACGTAAATATTTACTTGAGTAAGAAAGTATCCAATTAAAAGAGTACTCAAGTAGTAACTTGTTACTTTCACAAATGACATAATAGACGTTTACTCCCCTATATCCCATAACATAATACCCATCGAACATGTACTACAGAATTATTATTATTATTATTATTAATAATGTAAATTTTGTTATCATTCACCATCATGTTTTTCCAAATCCATATGACATTCTTTCTACCATACAAAACAATAGGAGATGTTAGACAGAATGTTTGATTGAGTCACTATTTACTTTCAGTGAATATATATATATATATATATATATATATATATATATATATATATATATATATATTAACATTAATAATAATAACATTAATTTATGCATCAAAAACTCTGAATATCATAAACAGAATATTCTTGCAAGTTGAATATCTACTTGCAGATCAACACTGGTTACATATGATGAATATAATGTGGACTTGCATTAATTCTCTGTGTGTAGTTTGTATTTTTGCAGTGCAGGCCTGAATACAGCCCAGCGGGCATGTGCGACGTTTAACCGCGAAACAACACTCACTTAAGGATGTGGCAAAAGTGACCACAGGTTGTACGTTAAACAGACTATGTACCTATTAATCACAAATTAGTCATTATCCCCATTTAGAGTGGGCATAATGATCCAGTGTAAGTGGTCAGTTCTCGGCCAGAATAAACTGAAATCTGGACTAGAATTTATGCTGATTGTCAAATATCTGGCCAAGCAACACTAGATGCCACAGCACAGACACCTGTAAACTACATTAGAGGTAAAAAGCAAAAACTGTTTAGGAAATGTTTCAGAAAAACTTATAGAGGCAAACTTATTACTTTGTCCTTATCACAGGACCACAAGGTGTGACTGGGACCAAACCTGTTCAAACCTCTCTCTCTCTCTCTCTCTCTCTCTCTCTCTCTCTCTCTCTCTCTCTCTCTCTCTCTCTACTTTATTTATTGCTCTCTCTCCTTGTCTCCCTATCCCTCTCTTCTGTATTTTTTTCTTTTTGAGTAATAACTCAGCATTTCGTTCCTCACCATTCTTGCATGAAATTGGCTATTAAGGGAATTTCTAGGATGGACAGTGCACTTGACACTTACAACTAGAATTGCATTGGCATTACTGGTGGCTAGATGTACAGCTGGAAAAGTACACAGTCTAACATGATGCATGTGAGTGAGCATTGGTGGTTTTGTGGGTGTTCTCGATCAGGACAAACAGCAGAATTCACAGCATCAGCAGACTATGGCTACATTCAAATTATACTTTTTTGCGATTGATGGTCAAATTTAACAGGTGTCACTCTTGAATTGTCCTGTTCATACTACAGCTTGCAAGAGCAGTTTAAATACTGTCTGTTTGAAAAAATAAGCAAATAACGGCAATCTGTCAATCCACTTTTCAATCCCCCATTCTATTCTTGTGATATTTAAAGTGTTTTTTTATTTATTCTCCTGCTGTGAAAATAGCACTGGAAAATGTGAAAACTAGAGTTGGGCGACTAAAAGTGACTCTTAATTGATCCAAGTTCACAGTGTGTGTATCCTAACAGCCTGTTATGTGATTCAAAATGAAAAGAAAAAAAAAGGGAAACTTTTACATTATACACAGCATGAGGTCCAAAAGAAATCCATCTTCCATTAGTGTTTTCATACATTTCACTCAATTTCACCTTTAAAATAGAGACCCTATAATAGAAAAGCTAGATGAATAATGAATACATGTCCATAATTAAACTTGTCTAAGTCTCTGAAAAGAATAGCAGAATTATAGAAATGTTTGTCTGTTTTCAAACATGTTTATACAAAATAATTCTATATATATACTGTATATATACACCCGCACCACCCGACTACATGACAGCTTCTTCCCACAAGCAATAAGACTTTTGAACACTTGATCCCTCACGATCAACAATCAGCACTGCACTTTATTAATCCTCATTCTGTCAATATATTCTCGCTCCCAATTCAGTCAGTGTATATATATATATATTTATACCCTTCTCTAGTGTGTGTATTCTACATTGTGTGTATTGTGTACATTTGTTATGTAAATTGTTGTGTAGGTATGTGTACATTTGTTATGTAAATTGTTGTGTAAGTTTATGTAAATTGTTTTGTGTAATATGTTGTTTATTGTAAAGTGGTTTATGTCTCGTCACTGTCATTACTGCTATGTTGCTCGGAACTGCACACAAGAATTTCACCTGCTGTTGCACTCGTGTACACAGTAGTGTGACAATAAAGTGATTTGATATATGTACAAACATGGTTTTATATGGTGTTTTGGACTTGTTACCATGACTTTTAATTAAAGAAATGTTCACAGTTTACAGGTATACATACAGTACATCAGTTTTGTGAGTTCCTTGGGAAGCAAACCCATGATATTGGCGTTACTAGTGTCATGATCTTCCAGTTTTACACCTTCCAGTTTTACATTTGAGTCAAAGGGCAACAAAAATCTTCCTCCCAACGCACTATTACCTGCTCCCCCCGTTGCGAAGCCCTGCCCAGTATGTTAAAAGCGATCGTCCCGTTAGTGCCCCTCGCCCGGGCAGTTTGAATGCATGGCTTTCACTTCCCAATCCGTCGCGCTGGTGGGCCAGGACAATCCGACTCCGCTACGCGATTCAGTTCACCCGGCTCCCACCTCATTTCAGAGGTGTTCGCTCCACTTCCGTGCGCAGCGAGAAGGCCAGTGCCTTACGAGTAGAGATCATGACCCTGCTCCTCAAGGATGCGATAGAGCCTGTCCCTCCAGCCAAGGTAGAGAAGGGTTTCTACAGCCCTTACTTCATCGTACCCAAAAAATGCGGTGGATTGCGACCAATCTTGGACCTGCGAGTTCTCAATTCGACTTCCACATCTCCATTCTGCCTTGACACCGACACTTCTTATGGTTCGCGTTCTGCGGCCAGGCGTATCAGTACAAGGTCCTCCCCTTTGGCCTGTCCCTGTCCCCTCGCGTATTCATTAAGACTGCAGAGGCAGCTCTTGCTCCATAAGGGAAGTGTGCATTCGCATACTGAACTACCTCGACGACTGGCTCATCCTGGCTCACTCTCGAGAGTTACTGTGCGCTCACAGGAGCCAGGTGCTCAGGCACCTCAGCTGTCTAGGGCTTCAGGTCAACTGGGAAAAGAGCATGCTCATCCCGGTTCAGAGCATCTCTTTTCTCAGCATGTTAGACTCAGTCTCAATGATATCGCGTCTCACCAATGAGCGCACTCAGTCAGTGCTCAGGTTCCTGCGTTCCACCACAACGCAGTAGATGGCAAGTCCCTAGGTAAGCATGACTTGATTATCAGGTTCCTGAAAGGTGCCCGGAGACTGAACCCTCCCTGGCCTAACCTGTTCCCCTCCTGGGATCTCTCTGTGGTCCTCTCGGCCTTCAGAGACCCCCCTTTGTGCCGCTTGATTCAGTTGAGCTCAAGGCCCTCTCCCTGAAGACGGCCCTCCTGATCGCGTTAGCCTCCATCAAGAGGGTTGGGGACCTGCTTGCGTTCTCAGTCAGTGACACCTGCCTGGAGTTCAGTCCAGCACATTCTCACGTTATCCTAAGGCCGCGACCGGGCTATGTGCCCAAGGTTCCTACGACCCCCTTCAGGGACCAGATCGTGAGCCTGCAAGCAAGCTGTCCCGGGAGGAGGTAGACCCAGCCTTCTCATTGCTGTGTACATGCTTTGCGTATCTATTTGGACCGCACACAGAGCTCTAGATGTTCTGAGCAGCTCTTTGTCTGCTTCAGCGGATGGTGGAAAGGGAACGCCATCTCCAAACAGAGGTTAGCTCACTGGATAGTTGATGCTATTTCCTTGGCTTATCACACCCAGGCCGTGCCTGCCCCCTTGCGGGTTCGAGCACACTCTACGAGAAGTGTGTCATCCTCGTGGGCACTGGCCCATGGCACCTTCTTAGCAGACATCTGCAAAGCAGCAGGCTGGGCATCACCCAATACATTTGCCAGATTTTACAATCTCAGGGTTGAATGTGGGGCATGCAAATTCTGTTGGTCATGGTTACAAAAGTAACCATGACGTTTTTACTAGTAGCAATTCCTTTGCTGATATCAAGAATTAGCATTTTAAATAGTGAAAATTGAATAAATTATATCTATAATCCATATTCTGCACATTAAATGTCAATTCAGCTTGCCATATCCAGGATTTTCTTCAACATTTCTCTTTTTGTGTTCCTCGGAAGAAAGTCACATGGGTTTGGAACGACATGAGGGGGGTGACATGTAACTATTACTTTAATAAATCCAGAAAATGAAACTAGAAAGAGGGGCCAAGAAGCAGATGTTGATCATGAAAGGGATGGAAAGACGGAAAAAGAGAAAGGTGTTGTTTATCTGATTATGAGGATGAACTCTTGTATAGTTTCCCTGTTTGACCTCTCTCAGCAGATGACCTCTTCTTAATTAAAGCAACTACCGCAGTTTTTATCAAGAGCTGTCTGTGTCACCTTGCAGCTGTAATTAACATTATCAGTCCTTTCATTTGCATCCAATACAATGACACGTCTGTGTGAGTGTGTGATACATAAAATCAGCCTTGATATGCAGCTAAAACTTCAGCAGATTTGCAGACTTTCTTCTAGCACAAGGAACAATAATTGATGATCGTGTTTTGAATCGTACAATTCTCTAAAGGAACACTTCAGTCAAAAATGAAAATTATGGCATTATTTGCTCACCCTCATTTTGAAATGTAAGTCTTTCCTCAGTAGCTTTTAAATGTCACTCACACTGCTGCATATTTAAATTACAGCGTCATGACTGGTATACCCAATTGTAAAAACAAGTATCTGAAAAGGTAAATGTAACAAACATTGTTTTTGACAATGTGTCTACATTCTTCAATTTCTCAGGACTAGTGTAAGTTTGGTAGTTCTTGCATTCCAATCAAGCCCTAAAAGATCATGATATTCCTTCATAACAAATCAACAGGCTTGTCAGAATATAAATGCTTATTTTCTTTCAAAAGCACAGCAGTAGCTACTGTAAAGATTCTATAAATTCCTCTGGCTGGCTTGTTTGTGCTGAATGTTCTCTATAAAAAGCTTTGTTTTTCACATTGTCCCTTTGTTTCCCGCTGTCTGGCTGTTGTCATAGCAGGTGTGTATTTAATGTATTTTTCATTAGCCAGCATAGCACAGCTAATTAAATCTCTGAGCGGGTCTTAATCCAGGAATGGTGAAACGTTATATTATCTTGTTAAATTGGGAAACATGCCCCCGTTCTTGACTCACAGGAAGATTTTTTAAAAATGTATTTATATTTTTGGTGCTATTTGGCATTTATATTTTAATGGCCCAAGACAATAGATCCCACCACCAAGTCTCTGATATTCTAGTCCCTAGAAAAGGATTGCATCCATCTTTTAATGTAAAGGATTTTTTTGCAGATTGTTAGAAAATAGCAATCTGCACTGCAGTAAGCTACATGATTTCAGGTATTATTTCTGTTCATAGCACAAATGATTAAGGACGAGTTATACACTGTAGTTTAATACATAGTGTTCGGGATTTGAAGAAACCCCTTCGCACCGCACCATGCATCCGCCCAATGGCAATGTATTTGAATGGGCATGTGTCCAAAAACCATGTACATGCCCTTACCAAAAGTATGAGCAATAGTAAAAGTAATTCATTACCGTTATTTATACTGCTCAAGTATTTATACTGTTAGCTAAAAATATTACCATTTAAATGAAACAGTTAGAGTACTTTTGTGACAATTCTCTGCAAAAATGTCTATGCAAACTTTGCATAGAGTGCCGAGTTCATTATTTTGGCAAAATGATTGCATAACAGACATTTCTGCAGAACACCTGTCATATTTCATTTAGAAACGGAAGCCCAAAACCGTGTAATTGCTTACTGAAGATTCCTATCTTGATCCAAATTCTCCAGGCTTCATGTTACCTAAGAAACTGCAAGCTATTTCCTCTCCAAAAGCACCACACCACAAACATCAAAAAGCAGAAACTCCTCATTAAATCTACAAATGTGCACACACTTGCACACACACACACACACACACACACACACACACACACACACACACACACACACACACACACACACACACACACAGATATACTGTTCTGTTATTTAAAAGAAAAACAACTGTCTCAGTCTGCATCTAATCACAGATGTGAGTTATTGCACAGGGTAATAAAGCTCCAAACGTATAGCCTTTGTTCCACTTATCAGCTCATTTAAGCAATTTACCTACACAGTCTCTCACTATAATCACCACCGTGCTGCAATTATGCACTTGTAGAAGTTTCTGAAGAGGATTGTAAAGGAGTAGATGTCATCAGATTCGGCCAGAGAAAGAAAGGATTAAGTGTACATGGTGAAAAATTTAAGATGAAATATGTAAGCTATGTAAGCTTTCAACGCAATTACATTAAGTACATCCTTTCAAGTCCTTTTTAAGCCTTGTATTACCATAGTTGTCACATGCCATGTTACTAATGTGTTATTGTTAAATTTTCTGTTGAAAAACAAAACAAAAGGTTCACCTTGTTTGAGTGTTCTTGATTTTTAAACATATTTTTCAAAGCAGCCTACTAATTTCTTTTTGTGCATTTATTTTTAATGAGGCAAAAGTTACTGAGTGTACCTTGCTGTGTTTTTGTTTGAACACAGGGAATAAATTCCTTCTTTATCTGATGCAACATGCTCTCACAGTCCTGCAGTAATTCCTTCGATTTCACACTTTGATCCAGTAAAAATCTCCTCCGTAACTCATCCACCCACAAATCTGCAGTCTGAGCTTCAGCAGTAGCAACAAACCAACTTTATCACTGCTTTTATATACAGTACTTTGGCTGCCAGCCGCCCAGTATCAGCACAGATTTGTGTATGTGTTGATTCATGCAGGAATGAGTGGGGCTGCAGTAGCCACCAGGACTCCAGAGAGTGAACCAGCAGGAGAGCTGGAGATTTTATAGCGGAGTACATTTTAGCCAGCAAACCTGGGTCATGATGACTCCACTCACTCATAATGCATCAGAAGATAATCTGCCTCTGTGTTGTTGCTTTTTTGATAATTAGTCTTGAGTTGTACTACTTCTGATCAAGGCTGGACTGGGAAGAGAAATCGGCCCGGGATTTTACATGGCAACTGGGCCAATTGTTGAGTGGGGGGTTGGGTGTCGCTGTCCTTTTCTGCATATTGCGGCACCGTTTTGTGGTCCGTTCTGCATAACGCGGTGACTCGTTGCTTATCAGGGCCCATTCGGCACGTTTCGCGGCCGGACCACCAGCCCGCTAGATTGTTCCGATGGACTTTCCGCCCCTGATCGGCCAAAAAGTGCATCGACCCACCGGGAAAATGCCAGATTACCAGTTCAGCCCTGCTTCTGATGAAAGGTGGGCGATTTTATGTTCTTTCTGGTTTTTGTTTCATGTTTGCCTTCTGTTACTTTAGGTGCGTCCCAAACCGCATAATTCTGCACTATTTTATGTCATTTTGAAGTGTAAGTATTGCGAGTAGTATGTTAACCCTGAAAATGCAACAAAAAGAAGTGAACTATGATTACCCGGATGAGGCATTTTTTCAACCATTAAATGGAGTGTTGAATGTTGGACACTTCGTGCACTTGGCTTCGTGCATGCGGCTTGCCATGCTTGAAGGGGCAGAGTTAGCAGCAGCGATGGTGATCTGGCAAAACAAATGTAAATAATTGAGAATATGACAACTAGCAAAACTTCTGTGTAGACATCACCTTACAAAAGTGAGTTAAATGCTTTACCATCATTTGTGAGTATGTATATTGTTGAGATATAAGTGTTGAACTGAGGGTAGATTGCGGCAACACAAATCCTGAGTTTGAAACATCAGTTCTGTCAACTTTTATATATATATATATATAAATTCAGTTTGTAACAATTAGGTCTCATTAGAACAGAAACTTTTTACCAGGCCTTCATTATTAATTTTTGTTACTTTTCAAATTCCTTTCATGTTCAGAATTTTTAAGTTTTAGCCTTGTTTCAGACCCAGACTTTCAATATTAAACTATGAAAATCAATTATAAAAATACAAATTATTACATGTTTAAAGCTATAATACCCTTTGTTCCAGCTCATTTAAGCAATTTACATTATATACTATATACTATTCACTTAGAAGTGTACTCACTTTTGTTGCCAGTGGTTTAGACATTAATGGGTGTGTGTTGAGTTATTTTGAGGGGACAGCAAATTTACACTGTTATACAAGCTGTACATTCACTACTTTACATTGTAGCAAAGTGTCATTTCTTCAGTGTTGTCACATGAAAAGATATAATTAAATAAAATAATAAAATAAAAATAACTGATATTAAATTTACTTAAGGATCAGAAGTACAGGAAAATTGCATAAATTAAGGAACAGTTCATTAAACCCATGGCAACTTATTTGATTGGTGGTGCTCATCATTTACTCGCCCTCATGCCATCCCAGATGTGTATGAATTTTTTCTGCAGAATGCAAATTTTTTTTTAGGACATTTCAGCTCTAGAAGTTAATTCAATGCAAGCGAATGGTGGCCAGAAATTTCAAGCTACAAAAAGCACATTAAGGGAGCATAAATTTATCCATACTACTACAGTGGTTAAATCCATGTCTTCTGAAGCGATTCAGTTGGTTTTGGGTGAAAACAAATCAAACTGTAACTGCTTTGCTTGTGATTTTGATTCAGATTCGAGATTTGCAAAACAAATCATTCAGACCGCTTTTTGAATCTTTTTTTCAGTTCAAATTGAAAAGTTTCAACTCAACTAATGACACATTTTTTTGCAGATCTGCATGCATTGTTGCACCTACTGCTGTTATTTATTAATTAATTTGTTTAGATGCTCAGTCACAAAAGTATTGATCATGTCTGGAGAAATTTATCAGAGTGAAGTATAAATTTTCTCTTCAAAATATAGTAAAGTAAAAGTACAAAGAAATATTTATACTCAAGTAAAATATAAATATAAAAAAACTGTACTTATGTACAGTATCGTAGTATTTGTACTTTGTTACTATATACCACTGTGTGTGTGTATATATATATATATATATATATATATATATATATATATATATATATATATATTCATTTTTGGGTGAACACCATATCACCTTAAATATTTCATTATATTATTATTATGTTTATTTTTCAGTCAATTTTAGGCAGCCACAGCTTCCTTTTTTGTAAGGATTTGGTGCGGAAATTTAGATGTCTTAGACTAATCCCTTCTTAGCCTGAGCCGAAGCTGGAAACTGGTTTCACCATGATTGGTCATGTAGATTCAAAGAACCTATAATGTATTCACAGGAAATAGGGCTCATCACAAAACAAATATAGTATAAAAGAGCCTATATAAAATATTGGTCTTGTGTTTACATCTTTTAAAATAAGTTAGAACTAAGAACAGATGTTGTGAATCCAACAAAAATTTTAAGTGAAAACTTTTTTGCACACCTAAGTAAAAGTACTTGAAATCAATTATTCATGAATGAGACCCAATGGCTGGTTTAAGGGCTCCTTTTGTATTAAAGGTATATTAAATTGAGAAATTATACCATTTTGAAGGATCTTGAAAGATGTGTGAAATTTTTCACACTGTCACATCTTCCTCTATGGCAATGCTGATTAGTCTGACATTTTCAGGTTTGATCATGGGAGTCCTTCCCCCACCATATGCCCATAAATTTCTTAAAATATGCCACTGCTTTCTCTGGCATCAGCAAAGGGGATTCGCATATGAGCATCGCATGTGGGACCGAGCAGGAGTCGAAATTGGATCATCCCGCTGAAGATTTCAGGAAGAGGTGGAAGATTTGGTGTAGGGCGAGAAGATTAGTCCATAATTCTCACACCACAAATACTCATCTCAATCAGCAGAGCAGGTTCTCCATAAATCAAGAGTATCATAAAACAAAGCAGAAAAATGGAGAAGAGAAAAAAAAATCTCTCCACCAAAAGAGAAAAATAGAAGTCGACAGATCGTTCACAACATCTGAGGCAAAGATTAATGGAGTATCCTTGAGTCAAGCAATCAACAAACACATGACTACATGCCTCACTACCTTCAGTGGGAAAATATGCTATATGATTTACTAGTCTCAATCAAAAAGGAAATTGGCTCAGTATATTTTCCTCTTATTTCATTTCCAGGAGGTTTATAAGTACAAAGGAGGGTTTTGATTGTAATGTGGTCTGACCAACATTTCTAGTAGTCCATTTTAGTTACATTGATGCATTTAGCAGATACTTTTATCCAAAGCATATACATTTTATTAATAGATGTGATACCTGTTAGTGGGGTGACACTTTACAATAAGGTTCTATTCGTTATCACACTTAATGCATGAGGTATCATGAACAAATAATTAACAATATGTTTTTTTTTTTATCACAGCATTTACTATTTTTCATTAATGTTAGTTAATAAAAATACAACAATTCATTATTAGTTCATAGTGCATTAACTAATGTTAACAAATACAACATTTGATTTTAAAAATGTATTAGTATATGTTAAAATTAACATTAACTAAGATTAATAAAATGCTTAATAAATATTGTTCATTGTTAGTTCATGTTAACTAATGTTGTTAACTAATGTTAACTAATGGAACACTGTTAGTGGCATGCTCTATGAATTGTGCCACAGCAAAACTTTGGGGCAATTCATCTCTACAATATGTATGCAAATATACTATTAAATAAAATTCTATCACCGCCTGCTTAGCGTACACTTAATCAGACAAACTTTGAGGACTTTTTTGATTAAGATGTAATCTAGAATAAGCCTAATTTATATAGAAAGGCAGTAACCTTGTTTTATTAATGTACCAAAATTATATTTACATGCTTGTTGTATGTAATGCTGCAGATTTCTGGTGAAATAAACACAAGAAACATTACAACAACAATGGCTTTAATTCACTTTCACACTTTTCTGTTTGGAAGAACATTTAACTCGCTTTTAGCGCCACACTGTGGACATTTTACCTCGGAACTGCAGTGATACATGTAATGAACCACATAGTGTTGCAAAAATATTGCCACATTCACTTAAAGGAATATTCGGGGTTCAATACAAGTTAAGATCAATCAACAGCATTTGTTGCATAATGTTGATAACCACGAAAATGTATTTAGATTCGTGCCCTCCTTTTCTTTACAAAAACAAAAAACAAAGAGCAAAAATCAAGGTTACAATGAGGCACTTACAATGGAAGTGAATGGGGTCAATTTTTGAAGGGTTTAAAGGCAGAAATTTGAAGATTATAATTTTATAAAAGCACTTACATTAATTCTTCTGCCAATCCATGTGTGTTATTTGAGCTTTAAAGTTGTTTACATTTAAATGTGTACGTTTAAACATGACATTACCTCATCATGACAACAAAATTGTAACATTGGCTATAACTACACAGAAAAATTTTGTAATTTCATCACACTAAAATCATGTTTACATGCATATTGTTTATATCTTGTGATTATACTTGTGAAAAAGTGAGTATTTTAATGTTCAAAAATTGGTCACTATTAACTTTCATTGTAAGGGCCTCTGTCACAGTTTGTCTCCATCATATACAAGGACTCTTATTTTGAAGTTTTCTCCTGCACTACATTTCCCAGAATCCACTGCCCTAATCACTTAATCGTTATCCCCACCTGTATGACATTCTCTCATTAAGTTTCCAAGTGTATATATATACCCTCTAATTTTGTTTAGAATTTGTCAGTCCTTGAATTGTTATGTTTGAATGGATATGTTTGTTAATGTGTGCGCATCCACTCAAGCGAATATTCTACTTCTGTTTTTGTAATTAAAAGATTCAAAGACTCTACTCCTGCATCTCCTCTGTTCCACTCTAGCACACCAAACGTTACAGCCTCACTGTAACCCAGATTTTTGCTTTTTTTTTTTAAGGAGGGGCGAGTAAAAATAAATGTTTGTAGTAATCAATATTATTCTAATTAGTAGTAATAATTATTATTATCATTATTATTATTATTATTTTCACTAATGAATTAATTATGCCGGAATATTAATTAATTTTCAAGTGTGTTTGTGTTGAACTAGATTGCGTGTGGTTACTACTGTAAATAAGATGCAGGTGTTTGCATTGGAAAAACTATGAAAAAATGGCACAACTCTATAGTGAATTTGCCTTTATGTTAGGATTCCACTTTGAATGTGTCTCCACATTACAAAATGGTTATGAAGGATCATACAAAGATGTGACATTTACAGAACATCAGGGACAGGGATCATGTGGCATATTTCTAATTCTCACAATATATTTCTAGATGATCCAGTGTAGCTCTTCAGAAAAATATTGATTTGTGTCATTTTGATTGATGACTTTTTCAAAGCCTCCTCGGCATTCCCTGCTGATTCCCCAGATACAAGACTTTCTGAGAGGCCAGTTGCAAATTTTCGAGTTTAAAGGCGTAAAGGATGTCCAATAGAATGTTACAAAATGCAAACATTATTTATACAGGATCTCAGTACTTTTTAGCTCTCTCTGTCACTATGGCAACTGAAAGCCATTGGACGATGTTGGAATGCACATAGATTGAAGGGAACATCCCTTTGCAGTGCAAAAATACACTTTTGTTATGTTTTACCTGCAATGCTGAGATATATATATATATATAAACTAAAGTGCAAATCGATTGCAGCGGCCTAAAATTGTGATTTATGGCAGGACTCTTAATTAAAGTGCACTTGGCTCAATGTATCTGTGGATTTTTGTGCTTAAACTGATATGACAGGAGAAGTAAATAAATAAGCAAACTCCAAAATGAATGAAGTTCATATCAGCAGCCACAAACCGCAGGCGGTATTAATGTTCTCATTTTGGCCTCACATCCTTGGGGATTACGGCGTCTTATTTAAATATTTTTCCAGATAAAAAATGGTCATCAATCCTCCGTGACAAACTTATAGTGTAGTCAGCTCCCTGAAGACTGCTTAGGTAATAAAATACAGCCGCTACCTGTCCTCTGTGTTTGATAATCCACCCCCCAGGTCAAGGTGAGGGGAATTGGGTTGCTGCCACTATATCAGGCATTAGTTTTGCCTTAACTGTACATAAATTGGAATATTTATGTACAGTTAAGGCAACAGTTTACCAAAAATGAAAATGATGTCATTGTTTACTCACCTCATGTCATTCCAAACATGTATCGCTTTCTTTCTTCTATGTAACACAGAAGGAGACTATATTTGAAGAATATACTGGTAGCCATTTTTCTGTGAAATTTCAGTAAATGTCGACTTCACATCATTCTTGTTTTCCAGTAAAAAGCATTTGTAAAACAATGATTCAAAGAAAAAAAAAGTGACATTTTCCTAACCCATTGGAAATTAGCTTTGTTCTTGTTTTAAGCATAAACGCCACTAAATTGTGTTAGATTTAACTGAAAACAAGACTTAATATTGCATGCTATTTTGCTTTTAAAGTGTTTTTTACCCCTTCTTGTTTTAGGCATGTTTCGATATTTTTACCGGAAAATAAGACATACACAGTAAAACTTTTTATTTGATTGATTTATTCATTTAAGTTCAAAAGAATGCAAAAGCACCATGAAGCATCATAAAAGTGGTCAATATGACTCATGCGCTATGTACGAAGTCTTGAAATGTCTTATCTTATTACTGAAATTGAAGTCATTATTCACTGAAAAACACTAAAAAAACAAGTAGAGATGTACGATTTGTGAACAAATGGTTAATTTGATTCAGATCTTTTCAATAAATCAATTGATTCGGTTCACATTTCTGGTATAAATGATTCATTCACAAATCAGTTATCTAAATTTTAACAAACGCTTATAAATGTGGCAAGGAGAGCTAGGGCAGATGTCAACATTTTCAGTGAATAACAACTTAAATTTTGGTCTGTTCTTCACAGAAGTTGTCATATGACTTCAGAAGCGTAGAAGTGGAATGGACCAATTTTATGATACTTTTATGTGCTTTTACACCCTTTTTGAAGCTTGTAAGCTCCAGTCCACATTCACTATAATTGCATGAAAAAGAGCAACCAGTAAATATTTAAAAATGTCTCCTTTTGTGTTCCATGAAAGAAAGAAAGTCATGAAGGTTTGGGGCAGTGATAACAAAAACTAAAATGAAAACTATAATAATTTTCGAAATTATTAGAAAAAACTGAAACTAAACTTAACTACTTTATACTACAAATAAAGGAATTACTCAAACTAACTAAAATATAATAAAAATGATCTCAAATTCATTTTAGTTTTAGTCTTTTTTTTATATGGGCAAAGTGGGACATTTTTTGGAGATTTTACATTTCTTGAAACCTTTACTTATTATCCAAATGCAACATAATCTAACATTATACCTTTGAAAAATGCTTAGGATGTCTTCTACCTTAGTCAAAAGCAAAAATGAAGAAGTATTCAATACTGGGAAGTAGAAGACCCTTTGAAGACCCTCTTTTGACTAATCCCAGATTTTTTTTAAGCAGTACTGGTAAAGTGATTCTCCAGAAAATATCTACAAAGAATTTGGAATTTATTTTTATATTTTGTTTTACACTTTCACATCATAACATTAAGTTAAAATTAACTTTTTTATAGCCTTAATAAGATTTACCTCAAATTTCATGTCTTTTTCTTTACCATTGCTTTTCCCACCATTGTCCATGAAATGAGCTCTGCCACACATGCCAAAGTAAAATCATCAATTTAAAACCTCAAAAAGATAAATGGATAGTTTACCCGAAAAAAAAAAAATAAAAAATTACTCACCCTCATGCCATCCCAGACGTGTATGACTTACTTTCTTCTGCAGAACACAAATGAAGATTTTCAGAAGATTATTTCAGATCTGTAGGTCCATACAATGCAAGCAAATGGGAACCAAAAATTTTAAACTACAAAAAGCATTTACAGGCAACATAAAAGTAATCCATTAATGGTTTAATACATGTATTCTGAAGTGATCTAATCTGTATTGGGTGAGAACAGACCAAAATGTAGCTCCTTTTTCACTGTACATATTATAATCATTACATTCTAGAGGAACAATCATGGGTTCATGCTCGATTACACATTCTAGTACAGTTTGCAGAGTGCTAGATGTTGCTGGGAAATATAATCAAGCTTGAAATCATGATTGCCAAGGAGACTAATAATATCAAGCTTTATAATACAAAATTTAAATATTGATCTGTTTCTCTGTTTCTCTGATCCCTTCTGAATACATGGATTAAAGAACATGAGTCGTATGTATTAATTTTATGCCACTTTTATTTGCTTTTTGAAAGAAAGAAAGAAAGTCATACAAATCTGGGATGACATGGGGGTGAGTAAATGATGAGAGAATTATTGAATTAATTCAATAACTATTCTTTGAACTATTCCTTTAATTGTTGACTCTCCAAAGATTAGTTTAGTAACGAGTTATACTAATTTAAGGAACTACATATGGATACAATGTGGAACAAACGTAAATGTCCTTTGTCACTTTACCCATATTCACCCTATGTTACAAAATTTGCAACATTTACAATCCACATTAAACTTGAAAATACAAGAGGTAACACAAGACTGCCCTGAGAAATGTAATGTGTGACTATTTAAATTACACCAGTAAATGCTCATCTTTGGCAGCCATAAAGAAAAACTGAATCTACAAAACACTGTGAAAAAATAAATAAAACATACAGTGAAAACTATGAAAACTAAACTCAACTGAATTGACAAATTTTATATAAAAAATAAATAAAATCTAAATAAATAAATAAAAAAACAATAACACTGGTTTGGAGTGAGTAATTGACATAGATTTAATATAGTAATTAGAATATAGACTTTTTTGTGAACTATTTCTTTAAAAAGTGTTTGAATAACAGGTAGTTATGCATTCAGAAACAGAGAGTAAGCATCTAGTATCCGAGCTGGGACTAGCTGTTCCCACAATGTACTGCTGACAGAGAGCCAATGATACAGGAACTGGAGTGGTGGATTTAAAGGCATTGTTGTGCTCTATTCAAATGTTTTGCCCATGTGGCTGGATTTTTAGAAGTGGAATATCATGCATGCGCTGACAGGAGGATTTAAAGGAACAGAACAAATTCAAGAGGAAGCAACCACGTCGGACAGGATTATTTTATAAAATTGTTGTGTTTTGAAAACCACCACAAAAATCAGACATCACCAACACCCAAAAATCCTGTACATGACAGGACAATGTTGTATAATTTAACATATACTGAATCAGACAGATGCAAATACCCATGAAAAGGTCTTAAATGTTATGAACAGACCTTACTGTCAACAATAATCATGTTTTCTCAGTAGCCTCTTTTTTAAAACATTTTTGGTCAAACCTTGCAAGCATCATGTGGTGTCACGCAAGCCTCAGTCTGGACTTTAATTGTACCATTTACAGGACTACATTTGTGTCATACACACCTGTCTGCACACATTATAACAGCTTGGTGAAGTGATGCTTTGAGACAGAACACCTGCAGCCAAACTCCAGGTCTGTATGTGAACGTGGCTTGTGTGATTCATCTATGTGCCAGAACAAAATCTTTATCAAATTACTGCAGCTATGAATTGAGCTTGCATTTGTGCCCCATGATTCTACAGTTAAATTATGCACGAGGAAGAATGTTTTCTTTGTTTTTGTACATATGTGTGTGTGTGTGTGTGTGTGTGTGTGTGTGTGTATGTATGTATGTGTATATATATGTGTGTGTATATATATATATATATATATATATATATATATATATATATATATATATATATATATACACACACACACACACACTCACCTAAAGGATTATTAGGAACACCATACTAATACTGTGTTTGACCCCCTTTCGCCTTCAGAACTGCCTTAATTCTACGTGGCATTGATTCAACAAGGTGCTGAAAGCATTCTTTAGAAATGTTGGCCCATATTGATAGGATAGCATCTTGCAGTTGTGGGATGCACATCCAGGGCACGAAGCTCCTGTTCCACCACATCCCAAAGATGCTCTATTGGGTTGAGATCTGGTGACTGTGGGGGCCATTTTAGTACAGTGAACTCATTGTCATGTTCAAGAAACCAATTTGAAATGATTCGAGCTCTGTGACATGGTGGTAGGCCGTGGCATTTAAACGATGCCCAATTGGCACTAAGGGGCCTAAAGTGTGCCAAGAAAACATCCCCCACACCATTACACCACCACCACCAGCCTGCACAGTGGTAACAAGGCATGATGGATCCATGTTCTCATTCTGTTTACGCCAAATTCTGACTCTACCATCTGAATGTCTCAACAGAAATCGAGACACATCAGACCAGGCAACATTTTTCCAGTCTTCAACTGTCCAATTTTGGTGAGCTCTTGCAAATTGTAGCCTCTTTTTCCTATTTGCAGTGGAGATGAGTGGTACCCGGTGGGGTCTTCTGCTGTTGTAGCCCATCCGCCTCAAGGTTGTGCGTGTTGTGGCTTCACAAATGCTTTGCTGCATACCTCGGTTGTAACGAGTGGTTATTTCAGTCAAAGTTGCTCTTCTATCAGCTTGAATCAGTCGGCCCATTCTCCTCTGACCTCTAGCATCAACAAGGCATTTTCGCCCACAGGACTGCCGCATACTGGATGTTTTTCCCTTTTCACACCATTCTTTGTAAACCCTAGAAATGGTTGTGCGTCAAAATCCCAGTAACTGAGCAGATTGTGAAATACTCAGACCGGCCCGTCTGGCACCAACAACCATGCCACGCTCAAAATTGCTTAAATCACCTTTCTTTCCCATTCTGACATTCAGTTTGGAGTTCAGGAGATTGTCTTAACCAGGACCACACCCCTAAATGCATTGAAGCAACTGCCATGTGATTGGTTGATTAGATAATTGCATTAATGAGAAATTGAACAGGTGTTCCTAATAATCCTTTAGGTGAGTGTATATTTTATTTTTATTTATTATTATAAGTTCTTTAAAGCACCAGTAAATAGAGGGTTGTCTAAAAATAAACTATATAGGCTTAGTTCTAACTGGAACTTTTAAGAGTTCATACAAAATTATTTTGTTCCTCCAGTACTGACTGGGTATAATGAAAGCTGTCTGGACAATTAGATCATGAGCAGAATTATTTATTTCACTGCCTGGAACAAAACCAACAGTCATGCCAGAACAACTTCACTCAGGCCTCTTTTTCTCCAGCAGCTACTTGAGGTTTATCAACAATTCATAAGTTGTATGTTTAAAAGAATATGCAAGCACGACAGATCAAACACCATGTTTTAGATTGTTCGGGTCCATCTGTCAAGTAATCTGATCAAGGCTTCAGTCAAGCAGCAAAATTATGTCTCCTCTTACACTTTACTCTAAATTATTCAAACCATAGATCATCCAGAGGACACTTTTGATTATGTTTGAGCTGTACATTTTATGGAAAATATGATTGTTTAATTCTCTGCTCCACTGAATCCTATCAAATATCTTGGTTGACATCTTTTAAAATGAGAATTGTTGAACTGCTCTGTTATCTTCAGGTATTTTTGATCAGGTTTTGATTAAGAATTTGCTATAAATATCACTTATCCTTTGGGATTGGAACCATACTTTGTTGCATTGTCAAGAATATCTAAGCAAACAAAATTAAAGCAAATTATCCATGCAAGAATCAAATTAAAATGGAATAAATCAAAAGGCATTAAGTTAAAAGTTCAAGCAAAAATTGATTCTGAACCAGTAAAAGACCTTTAACCTTCTGCCTTTGACTCTCTCTCGCCAAAAGGTTTGGAAAAATGTATGGATTTTGCTCTTATGGAAAGATATTGGTACTTTTATTCACCAAAGTGGCATTCAACTGATCCCATTGTATAGTCAGAAAATTAATAATATGAGAAATTACTATTAAAATGTGAAAAAATTATAAAATCAGAACTTCTTGAACTACTCCTTCACATGTAGAAATGATGAACGTTTTGCAGATCCTTGGCATTCTAGCTGTCAGTTTGTCCAGATACTCGGGTGACATTTCACCCCACACTTCCTGTAGCACTTGCCATAGATGCGGCTGTCTTGTTGGATACTTCTCACGCACCTTACAGTCTAGCTGATCCCACATAAACTCAATGGGGTAAAGATCCATAACACTCTTTTCCAATTATCTGTTATTCAATGTCTGTGTTTCTTTGCCCAGTCTAACATTTTCTTTTTGTTTTCTGTTTCAAAAGTGGCGTTTCTTTGCAATTCTCTCTCAATTTCCATAAGGCCTGCACCCCTGAGTCGGCTCTTTTCTGTGGGGCATGTGAGGTGACTATTTTTCAAACTAGAGACTCTGATGTACTTATCCTCTTGTTTAGTTGTACATCTGCCCTTTCAAATCTCTTTCTGTTCTTGTTAGAGCCAGTTGTTCTTTGTCTTAGAAGACTTTAGTGTACACCTTTTGAATGAAATCTTAATTTGTTTGGAAATTTCAAGCATTGTATAGCCTTCCTTCTGCAAAACAATGATTGAATGACGAGTTTCTAGAGAAAGCTGTTTTTTTTTTTTTGCCATTTTTGGACATGCCAGTCTATTGCATACTATGGCAAAGACAATGTTAAGCTTAATTTAACAAACCAAATAGCTTTCAGCTCTTTTTGATATAATGGCTTAGGATTACCAATCGGACCAATAGGGCCAGGGCCCTTGACTACCGGGGGGGTTCGTTTTAATTGTCGATGGGTTTTCGAGCGAGGGGATCGCCAAACTGGATCGTACAACCTTCAGGGGCCCTGGGAGATAATTGGCCACAGGGCTTTTTCAAGTCAGTGATTTTCTAGGACCAACTTAGTAATTTAGCATGATTACTCCAGAATTAGGTGATGGAGTGATTGCTGCTGGAAATGGGGCCTGTCTGTAACGCTTCTGTAATGTTAGGGTGATGCTAGGTTGTCGCTGGGAACAAGGAGGATAGGAGACGCAGGAGTAGGTACTTTAATCCTTTAATAATTAACTCAGGAATAGAACACACGCTGGAGCAGAACACACATTGGAGCAGAGCAAAACACTTAACATCAACGTTAACCTTCAGTGTACACATCCACGTTAAACATTCAAGGACTGACCCAGACAGATGGAACTAAAGAGAATATATACACAAAGACTAAACAAGGGAATGACAAACAGGTGGGGACAATGAAGGAGTTATCAGGGCAGTGGCTTGTGGGAAATGTAGTGAGGGAAAGAATTTCAAAATAAGAGTTCTAGAAAAGGGTGCAGACAGACTGTGACATTACACCCCCCCCCCCCCCTTTAAATGGGTGACTCCTGGCGCCCCAAGACAGATGACAGGAGGGAAACAAAGAAGAGTGATTGGGGTCTGGGTGGTGGTTTCAGGGCAGGGAATGGATCTGGAGGCATGGGAGGGGGCCGCAGGACAGGGACAGGGTTTGGAGGTGGCCGCTGGACAGGGACAGGGTTTGGAGGCCTGGGAGGAGGCCACAGGACAGGGATCGGGTCAGGGGGCCTGGGGGGAGGCCACAGGATAGGGACAAGTCAGGAGGGACAGGAGGCCAGGGAGGAGGCCACTTTAGGGGAGCTGGCGGAGCCCAGAAAGTCTCTGGCTCGCTGACCGTGGCAGGCATGGGCTCTGGCTAGCTGACCGTGGCCACTACTGTTGACTGCAGTAGTGAATCGGCCACTGGAGACAGGACAGGATTAGCCCCCCCAAAAAATTACTTTGGATGTTGGACAGAGTAGGGAAGGCTTGGCGACAGGGGCCGTGGAAGGCTTGGGGATGTCCACTGTGGGAGGAGATTCTAAGCCCTCATCCTCCAAACCCACAGTGAAAGGAGAACCGCTGGGTTTTAGTGCCATCTCCACAAATTCGCACAGTGTCCAGTGAGGACCCGCCGGATGCATCTGCTCCTTCAGTGCACTATTCAGACCAGCTCTGAAGAAATATACTAGAGAATTGTCCTCCATAGTGCACCAAATTCGCAAGATGGAGAAACTCACGCACGTGATCCTCGACTGGACAATCTCCTTGTTCGTGGAGGAGGATTTGAACAGCCGGTATACCCATAGTTGTCTGGGTCAGTCCTTCTGTAACGCTTCTGTAATGTTAGGGTGATGCTAGGTTGTCGCTGGGAACAAGGAGGATAGGAGACGCAGGAGTAGGTACTTTAATCCTTTAATAATTAACTCAGGAATAGAACACACGCTGGAGCAGAACACACGTTGGAGCAGAGCAAAACACTGGAGCAGAGCAAAACACTTAACATCAACGTTAACCTTCAGTGTACACATTCACGTTAAACATTCAAGGACTGACCCAGACAGATGGAACTAAAGAGAATATATACACTCAAAGACTAAACAAGGGAATGACAAACAGGTGGGGACAATGGAGTGATCAGGGCAGTGGCTTGTGGGAAATGTAGTGAGGGAAAGAATTTAAAAATAAGAGTTCTAGAAAAGGGTGCAGACAGACTGTGACACTGTCTAGATTTGATCAAAAATGACTTTTTTCAAATAGTGATGTTGTTACATCAGTATGTCCTGACTATACTTTGTGATCAGTTGAATGCCACTTTGCTGACTTAATGTACCAATTTCCTTCTGAAACAGCGAAATCTGTAATGATTACAAACTTCCGGCCACCAGTGTATGTCTATTTAAAATAAGTAAATAATCTTGGGGATTTATAAACTTTTTTTATCCGTATTTTTTATTTGTTTTATCTGTTTATTGTCGATGGAGATTTCAACCATGCGAATCTCAAGACAGTACTCCCTAAATTCCATGAGTATGTGAACTTTGCAACAAGAGGGGAGAACACGCTTGATCTTGTTTACACAAACATCCCAGGTGCGTACCGGGCTGAACCCCGCCCCACCTCGGCTATTCAGACCACATCTCTGTTATGCTAATTCCAGCATACAGACTGCTCGTCAGACGCACAAAACCACTTCAGAAGCAGGTGAAAACATGGCCAGCAGGAGCCATCTCTGCTCTTTAGGACTGTTTTGAGTGTACTGACTGGCACATGTTCAGTAAGGCTGCAACATATGGTGATTCTACCAACTTGGAGGAATACACAGCATCAGTGACCAGTTACATCAGCAAGTGCATTGATGATGTCACTTTCTCCAAGACCATCACCACACGCTCCAACCAGAAGCTGTGGATGACTGTGGAGGTGCGCAGTGAAAACATGAGCCACCCACAAACACTGCCTCGGCATGATCGCAGCCCAGACACACGAGACAGCGCGTGTGGCTGTCAGAAGCAGAGAGCACTCTACCGCATCCATGAACTACACAGGGGTGGAAGGGCATCTTTATAAAGACGTGTCCTGAAAAGGACGTTCAATGCCAGCTGTGTATTGCTCTTTTAGAGAAAATAAACACTTTTAATTGCGCTGTCGAAGCGCCCAGGTGCAAGCTGCACTGCCATGCAGAGACAGAGAAAGCTGCTGATATATGATATGTGGATCAAACAGCAATCGCACTCAGACATGAGAGGAACAGTGTGTGACTCGCATCTCGCTGAATACACAACCATCGGCTCCGAAGAAAATTTCTGAATGAAACGGATGCATTTCCCTCCCTTTATACCCATATGTCTGGGGGCAGGACATGCAAATTCTGTCTGCCAATTTCTCATTGGCCTTTTTTCATAGATCAGAGATGCAAAAGGCGCTCGAGAGACCCCTAGTGTCGCTTCTTCGACACATCGAAGTGAGCGACAGACGGGGAACGGTGTACACACTGATTTGATGATGTTAATGATTGAGAATGATGTAGAACCAAACACTGTCAGGATATAGGTATAGGCAAGTTCAATGGCAATTCACAATCTTTTATGAGCACTACAGAAAAGAATAGAGAATACAATTTATTTTCTTTGTATGTTTGTTTTAAATCATTGTTTTGCCTCTTGTGAAAAGAGGTTGTGTATATGAGCTGACGTCACCTCTGTAACTGCTGTGAAGTATTTTTTTAAGTCTGTTAAGTTTTGACTGCACCCATTAGCTAACCGATTTGCAATATACGTTTGAATGAATAAGACACAATAAAATGTGCTCACACAAAAGTTGCTGGTTTGTGTTTAGGAGAAGAGTGAAACTGAACTGTGTCCAGACAAGCTTAAAAATATCTGCTTCTTCGGAACTGGACTGCGTTTGGCTTGACGAGCACCGATACTGTTGCACTCACCACTGAGTTTTGCTCAGAGCATTCGGATGTTTGCCACAATTTTATCAAAATAATTTGGAAGGTCAGATAAAAGAGATTGGCTTGCATTAAATAGAGTAAATACACACATTACATACACATTACAGAAGTGCAGGTACTGCATACCGCCCCGCTTCAAGCACTGATAGTAGGACTGCTTCTGAAATCATTCAGTATTACTCAAAAGCAAGGTTTCGGGCATTATAACTAATAAGCCGTTAAAGGTCCAAATACAGAATTAAAATTGTCCATTGCTGGTTTTTTGCTACATAATCGTTCAAATCAAATGTTGTTTTGCACGTCATACAGTTTCTCCTTCAATGAATAATACGAGCATAATTTTACAATCAATCAACTACATGTCCTTTATCTAATTACCAATCAGAACAAGATGCTGAGATGGCCTATCGGAGTGCCCTCCAAAATCAAGGACACTTTTTAGAATGGCTTAAATCAACATCAAACCTGATTACCACTTCCCGCATGTCTCCTTATTTAATTTAGTTTAAATAGAGAGGTTGTTCCTGAATACAACTATATAAGCAGACCTCTGCTTTGTATGATCCATCAAAGTCACGATGGCTTTTGGTAAACCGTTCATGAGTGGTTGGGCTTTGTGAGGCCTCTCTTGTTCGTGTTTCAGCTTTAGTTTTGGGAATCGAGGAACCGTTTAATTTTTACAAGAATACTGGATCCCCATGATTTTTGTGATGGCTCCTTTAATGGTTCTCTGGGTCATTTACTCTGAACACATTCCAAAAGTCAGTCTGCACTTCAGTCTGCACTAGATCATTTTAGAGTTACAAACAGAAAAAAAGTCAGAAAATACAATCAAAAACCTAACAACACTAGTTAAAAACATTGACAAGACAAATAATCAGTCTCAAAAGCTTTCATCTATGACTTAAAAACACTTAGTGGGACAAGTTTTTCCATTTTTAGGCTACCTAGTAAGGCATTCCATGCTGATGGAGCAGAGTACATAAAGCCCTTTTGCCAAGATAAGTTCTAGAATTAGGGACAGTTAGTGAATAACAGTTACTTTTAAAAATAATAGAAATGCTCAAATAAGATGGGAGAAACCCCAGAATGGCTTTATAGATAAAAACATGCCAGTGACTGAGCCTACGGGTGCCAAAAGAAGGCCAACCAAACATTTCATATAAAGTGCAATGATGAGTAACAGTTTTGCAGTTTAGAATAAATCTCAATGCTCCATGCTAAAGGGTGTCAATTGATTTCAAACACTGAGCAGAAGCATTCATATATAAAATATCTCCATAGTCCAGCATAGGCAAAAAGGTGGCTAACACCAGCCTCCTTTTAGGCTCAAAAGAAAAACAAGCCTTATTTCTGAAATAAAATCCCAGTTTCCGCTTCAGTTTCTGAATATAGGGCTGGAAAGAAAGACTATCATCAACGAAAATACCAAGATATTTATATGAAGTAACAGAATCAATTGCATCTAGGGCATTTTCTTTGCTTTAGAAAATACCATTAGTTTGGTTTTGTCAGTGTTAAGTACAAGCTTCAACTGAGACAGAAAAGTTTGAACAGAATTAAAAGCAGTTTGCAATTCCTCAAAAGCTTTTAGCAGAGATGAAGCACAGCAGTAAATAATGGTGTAAAAATGTGCATTTTGCTAATTTTTATCAAGATTGTTTATAAAATTGTAAATAAGAGGAGACAGAGTACAGAGCCTTGAGGCACACCATTAAAGACAACCATTTTGTCAGATGAAAGCCCCTCAAATTGAGTGTACTGTGTTCTATCAGACAGGTAGTTTACAAACCAAGCTACTGCATGTTCAGAAAGACCCATACTCAACAGTCTCTGAGTTAGTGGCAGTTCACACCAAATGTGTTTTTGCATACGTCTGTTCTGTTTTCCCATTGTTTAAATGTCAATGTCACTTTATTTTTTAAAGCACAACTAAAACAACAGCTGTTGACCAATATGCTGTACATAGTAAAATAAAAGTTAAATCTCAATAAAAATACATAAATAAAATAAACAATCCAAAGCAATACACCTATAGGGCATAGAAAGGATGGTAGAAAAGGACCATCACCTCACTTATTAAAAGATATTGCAAACAGATAGGTTTTGATTTAAAATTGGATATAGAGAGGTGGTTCTAATACTCACAGGACGACTGTTCCAGAGTTTTGGAGCTGCTACTGAAAAGGTTTAATCTGGTCCTTGGCTCTACTAAATGTTT